>APFE031245256.1:10100-81308 GCA_000404065.3 Pinus taeda
ATACATTCAATTTCACTCTTTTGGGCATAGGGATATCTGTACAGCCTGATGTTTGGAGGAACACTTCCTGGAATCAGATGAATAGCGTGATCATGATCACGAATAGGTGGGAGACCTTTGGGAGTCTCAAATACCTTGGAATGATTGTCCAGAACCTTTTGAAGATCTGGAGAAATAGATGATTTCAATTTGGAAACATCTAGCGAACATAATTGTGCAATTACACCTCTTTGTTCCTTTTTTTAGAAGCTTTGTCATACCGTTAGAGTTGATTATCTTTCTCGGTTTCCCTACAATACCCCTTAATTCAACTTAATTTCCTTCCGCAGAAAATTTCATGAAAATTTCTTGAAAATTAAAAGCTATTATACCCTAGGATTGTAGCCATTAGACTCCTAATACAACATCAACTCCTCCCATTGGAATGGAAAGCATTGGGCTACTCGATATATATTCTCCAATGGATAGCTTGATATTATGGCACTTTCTAGAGCAATTTATTGTTCCTCCACTTGCAACCATTACTTGACACTTTGGTGCTGGATATAGGAAGCAATTCAATTCTTTTGCTATCTTACAACGAATAAAATTGTGGGTACTTCTTGAATCAATCAACACTATTACTTTTTTCTTCTTGATATGTCCTTCTATCTTGATAGTTTGAGGAGCGGTAATTCCAGCCAATGCATTACAATATATGGTTGGATTCACTACTTCTTTATCTAGGGTTTGTTCCTGGAATATATGCTCTTTTTTTGACATTTCTTGTTCCTTTCCTTCCTCCTCTTCATAATCTATGTAGAATAATTTCTTCTCAGCACACTTATGACCTTTAGTGTATTTGCTATCACAACTGTAACAAAGCCTTTTTGCTCTTTTTTCTTCCAATTGTTGTGGTTTCAACCTTATAGGTTGTGGAAGGCTATGGGCAAAAACACTTCCATCTTTATAGTTGTGAGTGGTAGGTTTCCTGGTTGCCCTAATTTTGCTTTTCATTTTTTTTGCTAACCCGAATGCCTTCTCTAATGAATCAAGTTCCCAAAGGTGAACCTCATGTTGGATATTATCCTTTAAGTCCCTATGAACACCTATGCTCTTCTGGAATATCTTTTACCGTTATGTTTAATTTTTGGAGGTCCTCAATGTGATCCATCATTGAACCCTTTTTTTTTAGACTTATCAGTTGGCTAAAAAAAGTGTTTCTTTTTGTATCCTCATAATGCGTTGTCAATTCTTCCATAAAAATTGCCCAAGTGACAATTTGTTTATGAGAGCAAAGCCATTGATACCATACAAACTGATTTGGTTCCAAATATAAAGTGGCAATACATACCATTTGTGTGTTTTGCACATTATTGAGATCGAAAAATTGCTCCATCTCTAGTATTCATGTTGTGGGATCCTTGCCATCAAACTTCCTCATATCTATTTTTTGAATATGGTGGTTCTTAGATCCAATGTACAAGTTTCCTTTACTACCCTTTCACCATTAGTAAGTATTTCTTGTAGAAAATTTGTCAAATTTGTCTTCAAATCTATCTTCAAATCATTCATCTTATCTTCCACGTCATTCATCTTAGTTTCTACATCTTTCTTTAAACCATCCATCTTAGATTCTGTTACTTCTTGTGCGAGTGACATTTATTGCACTTGGTCTCGTAATTTTTATATATCATGTTGCATTTCATTCTCTTCTCCATAATTCATGCTAGAACTTTCAGGTTGCTTACTAGGTATTTGCATTTTCTTTCCTCGAGGAATCAGTTACCGATAATAATGCTATACTATGCCCTTTGAATTCCTTCAAAATAAGCTTTCAAACCAAGCTTAAGGAAAAATTTAAAAAAATCTACACACCTTTTTTCACTTTGTAGGAGCTCAATATTTTTTTTTTTTCTGAATAAGTGCTAATTCTATTAAAATAAAGGAGAAAAATATTTACAATGAGGTCACAGCCTCAGAGGGAAAATTTCCCAGCCCTCAGCCAAAAAACCAGTAAACAGAGAGGAACAGCTGAACCTGTGTGAGTACAGCATTCTCAGGTCAGCAGAGAAAAAGGAGCTATTACAAAAAACTCCTTCCTGGCAAGAAACGCCAAGCAGAGGAGAACATCCTTGAAAATTCATCATCCACCATGGTGATTCTAGGCAAAAATGACCTCCTCCAGCCTCTAAGGAAGGTAGATATAGTGAGGAGCATTCCAAAAAGACTTATAAGGGCTGAGGAGGAGCCCAGCAATATAGTGAGCAGAACAGATGAAGAGAGAAAAACAACATGTGAGACAGAGAGAAGAGCCAAAAGCGAGAGACATGGCATCGACCAAGCCAGAAGGAGAGGTTACCTACCCGAAGTCTGAGGGTCGGAGCCCCTTGCTGCTTGAGTTTCCGGAGCTGCAACCCAAGAAGCCTCGTCATCGCCTTCAGCGCCACCCTCGGACTGGTTGACCAGGTGAAGAATGCCAAAATCATGCTGAACAGGGCTGCAAGCGATGACTTCGTCTTCTTCAGCTGCCGGCGTGCGGTGGCGGTTGAACTCTCCATCAATGGGGGATTCCTCCTGCATATGCATTACTGTAAATTTCAAGTCATCCCCAGCACCCTCAGACAGGCTTTCCTCAGGAGAAGGAGTGGAGGAGGAGCTAAGGGGATTAGCAGGCAATTCCGACTCTTCCAAGACCATTATAGTGGTGGTGAAGGTGATAATGGGTTGGTTGAGATGGCTGCGAAAAGTAAAACGAGAGTTCTGGAAGGACGAATTAGGGGTAGGTCTGGCGGGGTTGTGGGGAGGCAAAGACGGAGAGGCAGATGAAATGGGTATGATGAGCGGAGAGGGAGACTGTCAAGCGCATCCTCTGGGGGCCGAAGAACTTCCCCTGCGCGGAACTCCTCAGCTTCGAGGCATTGCAGACCCTGAATTGCTGCTATGAACACTCCACGGAATGGAAATGGGGGACGAGGGAGAGACAGACACAATAGGCTCAGCCTCTGGTTGATTGAACCCAAGTTCGAGTTGACCAAACGACTGCTGCAAGGAATGACAAAGATTTGGTTGAGGAGGAACCATTATATTACAGTTGGGCGCCATGTTCGAACTGCGTTGAGGCATAAATGCACCTGCAGGTTTCAGAGACCTCCGCCCGATCGCATATCAAACTGCAGTTATTCCCTAGCATTGGAAATGGGGCTATTGAAAGCTCGCAGGTGGCCATCCAGGTGCCGTGTAGGAGGCAATGTGCCTAGCACGCGTGGAGGGCTGGCTGCTTGTGCCTGGAGATCACCCGCATCCGGGTTGACTGCGTGAGGATGAGGCCTATCTTTCTCGACTAGATTAATGTATTTAATGAGTTGTTCCTCTGTACCTATGCTTAGTGTTGAACCTGAGAAGGCTTCAGTTTCGAGATCAACTCCAACATTTGCTAGAAAGTCTGCAAGTTTGTTTCCTTCGCAGACTGTATGCTGAAAGGAGATTGCCTGGTGCTGAGAAAGCCATTGTTGGATTACGTCCAATCTTTGCGCCAATCCCCAACTATTACTGACTTTGTGAATTGGAGCTCCTTGAGAGAGTTTTTTGGCTATTTTTATGATAATTTGAGAGTCTCCTTCTACTACTAGTGGGAAGAGATTTTGCGCTTGAGCTAGAACAAGACCTTGCCAGAGTCCTTCCAATTCCACCAAATTGTTTGTATCCCATATTTTGGAGCTGAGGTAGGTGAGATGAGGTGTACCTGAGTGATCTTTGAAGACTCCTCCATATCCTGATGGCCCTGGGTTGCCTTTGGAGGCCCCATCAAAATTGAGTTGAAATAGATTGTGAGGGGGGGGAGTCCAAAGTGCGATCTTTTTTTGTCTGTTGGGAGGCCTGTGATTAGAGTTGAGCTGTTGAAGAAGAGATATTTGCCAATTGTCCCATATAGATTTTTCTTTGGGATCCGATGGAAAATCCTCGGCTACCCAGTTGTGAATGGAGAGTGATTCCTTTAAGTTTCTGAGTAGGATTATCCAAATTTGGTCCACTGTTTGATATTGATTTTTGAATAACCTTCTGTTTCGCTCCTTCCAAATATTCCACATTAGGAGACCCGGAATGAGTTGCCAAAGTAAGTTTAAGAGCCGGCTTTGATAAGGAGATTGTTGCCAGTTGCGAAGGGTGGCTTTGAGGTCTCCTTGCACCCTGTGGTCTTTTTTGCATCTGAAGATGGCTTTTTCCCATAATTGTCGTCCCAGGTGGCAATGTTGCAGTAGATGGATCGCTGTTTCTTCCGCTTGTTTACAATTTGGACATATGGATGGTCCCGAGAAATTTCTTTTGCGTAGGTTATCCCATGTGAGTATCCTGTTGTGTGATAATAGCCATAAGAATGTAGAGACCTTTGGCCAGATTGAGGAGCCCCAGATTTGATCGCACAATTTGTCCTTTATGATTTTGTCCTTGGTTATGATATTGTAAGCCTCCTTGGTGGAGAATATCCCCTTTTCTTCATATCTCCACCTTAGAATGTCTGGTCCTTCGTCTATGGTAATTTGCCTCTTTTTTAGTTCTTCAGAGAGAATTTGTTTTGTTCACTCGTATCCTTCTTCTCTAAGGATTTCATCTGTCCCTTTCCATTGTCTAAACTTTTGGTTGTTGGAGGGGCGCCAGAACAAATGGATCGTTTCAGGGGGTTGAGGATCTTGTTGAGGAAGAGGGAGATCTTGCATAAGATCCTTGAGTTTTGGGAATTGCTACCAGGAATCATCCCAAAATCTGGCTGTACTTCCATTTTTGATTTCCCAGAAGTTATGCCGTTGGATAAGATGCCTATGTTGGATGGCTGCGTTCCATATGATGGATCCAACACTTAGTTCCGACATATAGATTTTGTCTTCAATTGGTTTGTTACTGGCATATTTAGCTGTCCATAACGAGCCCGCGGAGTGTTAGGGTGGGCTAGCCATCTCCACCATAATTTGGCACCCATTACTGTGTTGCTATGTTCTGGATCTCTAATTCCAATACCCCCTGCTTGTTTGGGGAGACAGACTTTTTCCCATTTGACCAAAGCCCATTTTCTGTTGTGACCGGAGCTGCCCCTAAGAAAGTTGCTCTGAAGATTCTTTATTTCCATGATGACCCATTTTGGTGCTGCCAAGAGACAGAATAGATAAAGAGGTATAGTTTGTAAAATAGCTTTGATAATAATAACTCTGCTGGCCATGTTCAGGGACCTGTAAGTCCATAAAGAGAGTATGGATTTAAGTTTATCCAAGAGGTCTGTCCATGAGGAATGTTTGAGGGCAGAACCTATCATGGGAGCACCCAGATATTTGGAGGGGAGGCTTGCTATAGTGAATCCTAGAATGCAGGCGATCGATTTTTGAGTGGACACTGGAGTATTGAAGAAGAAGAATTGGGATTTGACTCGATTAATGGGTGCACCTGTAGCTTCCGAGAAAGTAGACAGTAATTCTTTGAGAAGTCGAGCTTCTTGGACTAAAGGGTGACCAAAGAGCATATTTTCGTCCACAAATTGCTAATGGGAGAAGGAGGGGGAGTTGTTGAAGGAGAGACCTTTCAGACTATGGGTGAGAGATGCTGATTTGATGGTGCGACCAAGCCCTTTAGCGATTATGATAAAGAGGAATGGTGAGAGCGGGTCCCCTTGCCTAATGCCTCTAGAGGGGAGGAAGGTTTCAGAGGGTATGCCATTGATCAGGACAGAAAAGAAGGATGAAGTGAGGAGACTGAGGATCCATCTGGTCCACGAAGGATCAAAGCCAAAAGCATTAAGAATTTTTTGAATGTATTGCCAGCTAATGCTATCAAAAGCTTTGGATAGATCTATTTTAAGCAACATACCTGGCTTCTTAGTTTGCTTCAGAGAGTGAATTACCTCATGAGTGAGGATGATTCCATCTGTGATTTGACGCCCTTCCACATATCCGGATTGCTCTGGCGAGATAATGAGAGGGAGCAGAGGTTTCAACTGAGTGGCGATAACTTTTGAAACAATTTTGTAGATGATATTGCAAAGAGAAATCGGTCGATACTTATCAGGTTTGTTGGATTCCGCTGACTTGGGGATGAGAGCCAGGAATGTGGCGTTCAACCCAGGGTACATCCATCTTAATGCTCGTGATTCTTCAACCAGTTGCCACACTTCTATTTGAATGAGATCCCAAAAGTGATGAAAGAAGTCCGAGGTGAATCCATCAGGGCCTGGAGCTTTCCCTGATTTTAGGTTCTGGACAGCATTGTCCACTTCGTCTAACTGGATTGGTTGGAGAAGTAGGAGATTGTGCTCTGGAGTGATGAGTTTGGGTATCTGATGAAGGATTTTCTCTATGGCTGGAAACCTGTCTACGCTTGGTTCCTGATGAACTTTCTTAAAGTATCGGAGAAAATGTTCTTCGATGCCTTCATGCGTTTCCACTCATTCTCCTTGATCATTTTGAATGTGGGAGATAAGGTTGTGCATTCTGCGGTGCACTGTAGTTTTGTGGAAGAACTTAGTGTTCTTCTCTCCCTCCTTAAGCCATCGAATGCGAGATTTATGCCTCCAAAGAATTTCCTCCTGCTGGGCTCTGTTATGAAGTTGATCTTCAATGCTCTGTTCCTGTTTTGTTAGATCTTCAGTACATCCCTCTACGATAATCTTGTGCTGGATTTGCTTCATTTCCTGACTGAGAGTGGCTTGAGCTAAGAAAATATTACCGAAGGTGGTATGATTCCATTGTTTGATTTCCTTTTTAAGAAATTGCAATTTCTTTTGGAAGGTAGCCATTTTGGATCCCCCTAAGGGTTGGAATTTGATCCAAGTTTGTCCGACAAAATCCCTGAAATCAGGGTGAGTAAGCCAGAAAGTCTCAAAGCGGAAAGGGCGTTTAGTAGTATTGCCTGGCCGCTGCCATTGGAGTTCAATGGGCCAGTGATCGGATCCTGATATAGGCAGGATTGAGGTTACAAGATCTCCTCCTAGATAAGGTGCATTATCTGAGATTAGGAAGCGATCTAACCTGGAGGTGATATGCTGGGCTCCTTCTCTTTTATTGGTCCATGTGAATAGACCATTATTTGATGAGAGATCAATTAGCCAATTTGATTGTATAAAGTCTTTGAGTAAATGACCATCTCGGATTCCATTGTCCCGGCCTCCCTGTTTTTCTTCCGTTCTTGCAATCATGTTGAAGTCCCCTCCTGCTATCCAGAGAGGATATTGCCTGTTGGAGTTGAGGGTTGATAGATGATCCAAAATCTCTGCCTTTAGATGAGAATCCTGTGGGAAGTAAACATTGGTTATGTGACCATGAGTGTTGGTACCAAGTAAGTGAAATGTTGCCTGAATGAAGTTTTTGTTGGAATGAATGTTGCTGAGTTGTATGAGTCTGGAATCCCAAAGTATTGCCAAGCCTCCAGAGGCTCCTTGAGCATCCACTCCTGAGACTTGCCCTCCAGGCCATACTTTCGCTGCTATCTTTTCAAGAAATTTCATGTTACATTTAGTTTCTTGAACAAAGAGAATATTTGGTTTTTCCTGCATGAGCATGTTTTTTAAGAGTCTACCTTTCCTAGGGCTATTGAGCCCTCTTATATTCCAGGACATCAACTTCATTGAGAAGGGTTGGGGTGGATATTGTAATACTTGGTCAGCTTCGGATATCGACCTGACTCTACAAGAACTTTTCCTATCTTGATTGTTTTTTCTAGGGTTGTTTTTCTGCCCCTTTTCTTGCTGTCTTTTGTGATGAATTTTCCATCCCATGGGCTACCGATTTGCACCCCTAGAGAGTGTTTCTTGTGTTCTTTTTTCAAAACTTCTTCCAGTTTATCCAATTGCCTTTTAGGAATCTTGTCGAAATTACCAGTTTTACAAGCTAGCTCCAAAGTAAGAATATCTAGTTCGCCTATATCGATATTCTCAGAGTCTTCTTCCATCAGCTTGGGTTCTGGGAAGACTTCCTCTGTTTCCTTTGATTTCTTGGCACTGGATTCCGGGGTTTCCGTTTCCATTTCTTGGAGACCTTCTGCTTGCGGATCTGATAGAGGGGTGTGCGTTTTGTTGGGTTGAGGATCCTGTACCTATTGGGAAGGGCCTTCCGGGAGTTCCCGAATTAGGTCTTTGACCTTTTGCATTTCCTGAGCAGGATCTTGCGATTCCAGATCGGCTAGGACCTCAAAGCTATTAGGTTTTGGGGCTTTGGATTTATTAGCTAGATCTGATTTTGCACTGGTAGAGGGTTTTTTGTTACCTCGTCGGCGATTAACAACTTTTGTGAATCCATATGCTTCCTTTCTGTCTGCATTTGTGCTATCGGGCGTGTTCCTGTTTAGAGGGCAGTCCCGGAACAGATGTCTGAGATTATGGCATTTCCTACACCTAAATGGAACATGTTCATAATCTATCATTTGAATCCATTCAGAATCTTCATGTCTAAATCTTACCTTATCTAGCAGGGGTTGTTTGAGATCCATGTAGACACATATGCGTGCATCAGAAGTGAATCTGCAATATTTTGTGTCTTTCGCCGCCTTGATGAACTCTCCCAGCTTATTTCCTATTTGCTTCAGAGATGTTTCTTCCCAATATTCCCATGGTAGTGAATAGAGTCTAATCCAGACTGGAGCATAGCTGAGGTCTTCCTTATCCGGGTTGAATCTCTCGACCCAAGCTCTGAGATACAGACCTGCAGCATTAAAGAAGTAGGGTCCTCCATCTAGGATCCGATTTCAATCTTCTAGACAGTTAAAGACTACAGTGAAAAACCCCTTAGGGCCTAGATGCAGGGAAATGTGACCCTTGGGAGCCCATTTTGAATTTATCCAGCTGCTAAGAGCTCTTTCCGTTGGCCAAATACCAATAAACTTGCCGATTAGTGCATGGTCCCTCATGTATTGAATTCTGGCATTGATTCTGTGACTGGGGAATTCAACTGTAGGAATAACAGTAGCCACTGGTTTGCACGTGGTTGATCCAACTGTGTTCTCTTCTCCCTAGGTCGTTCCATCACCCCTGGGATGCGTATTTTCCTTTGGAATATCGCCATGTTCCACCTCTGATTCTTCAACTGTACCCTTCTGCTTTGAACCACCGTGATTTGGGGAAGGGGCAGAGTCCCCCCCCCATCGAGAGTGACATACTGCAGTCTAACAATATCAGAGTGGTGTCAGCCGCAACCAAGACTACACCGGTTAACAGTGGTCAGTGCCTTGCAGACCTGCCGTAGCAGGAATTGCAGAGCCCTAAGGACAGGTTTCCGAAACCCTAATTGTTGTCCGCCATTATTTTCCTCCCCTTAGCTCCTCCCGGGTCAACACCTATAGGAGCTCAATATTGCCTCTGATGTATCTCTGTAATTTCAGATCTTTCATTTCTGAAATTGCGACTTGTGGTAACCCTCTGTGTTCTCTTTCCAATGCCACCAGTCTAATTGAATTTAGATTCTCCAAGAAATAACTATGCACAATCATCCAAGATGACCTGATTGTATACCTTTTCAGAAGAGTGAACTTGCATGAAGTGCCACATGTCACTATTTTGACCTTCGGATCTTAAAAATATACAATGAAAAGTATAGTCCATCCTCTTTTTGTAACTTCTTACGAAATTTCAATTTGATGCTCAAAATAAAAGTTATGACTATCTTCCCTAGGTCACCTATTTGGAATGTAATTCAAGAGTTTGCAAAAAGACTGACTTCCTCAGATCATGTCTGTGCAAATATTGTGAAAAAATCTCTAAAATTTGGAGCTGAGGTTTAGCGTGATTTCTTCTCAAATTGGGTTTTTTTGTAGCATCTGAAACATCGCAGAAAAAAAAGTTATAGTGCAAATTCCAAAATGACCTGTTTGGAGCAGCGAAACCCTAGAATTCCAAGCTCTGATACCAAATGTTATGAAACTAGCTCACAAAAAAGATAGAAAAGATAGATTAATGACATATAATTCAACCTCTTCGAGTTGGCAACCTCCTTTACATTACATAAATGAACAATTCTTGGATGATTCAAATGACAAACCCTTCTTTCTATATATAGGAGTCTAAGGAGTCACAATATAACCAAGCCAACCTAACAATAATAATATAAAGGCACAAAAATACCAATAGAGGAATTATATGGGGCACCATAATAACAATATGGGGACAATAGGGGCACAACAATATTAATAGGGTAATCACTAGTATTATAGGGACCTAATAATCATAATAGTTATTAATTATAAAAACTATATGTAAATAAAACAAATTTAACAAAGTTAGAAAAGAAAAGATTATGAGATTCTAAAAACTTCTAACTATATACAAATAAAATTATGTATAAAATTATTTTAACAAATTAGGGAAGAAATGTTCACATGATTCTAAAAACTAATAATTAAATTATAACATAATGACTATATAAGCTCAAACAATAATACATATTTAAATTAACCAAATACATGAAGTTATCTCTTCAACTATTTGTATTGAATAATTGTAAATATAAACATAACATATATGGTTATGTTGAATTAATTTATATTATTAATTAGGTTAGAGAATCAAATAAAAAAATATTTTAATTAAAAATACTTGTGAAACTTCCATCACTCATTACTCTAATGATTTTTTCCACCCTGTTCTACTGAGCTGTCAACTAACTCGAGAAGGCAAGAGATCAATAGAATCACATTAACCATAAGAAAAGTATTTAAGGTGAACTTAAATAAACTGATTCATTACCTTATACAAGACTACTAATTCTTCTTTTCCTAGTAATAAGGGAATGGAATCTAATAAAGGATGTAAATTCTCTCCGAAGTCTCAAGTAGTAATTAACAATGTGGAGTCTATAAATTAGTTTAGCAATCTAATAAAGAAAACTGATAAATTTGTGTTATTATTAATTACTTTGAGAAAGTCAATGAAAATGAGTATGCATTTTGGAATATAGCTAGTCCACCGAAATTTGCTTAGGAAGGTGTCACATTCAGTGTAGATTATAAAGATCCCCAAAAATACAGATTTCCATGGTCCAACCCCACGAATGCCTCCGTCCTCTTAGAAAAATAACTCAAGTGGCATTTGATTCTAGCCACATTTATTCTGATGAAGATGATACCTTTGTTGTCTTAAATTTAATTTTCATTCATCTCAATAATTTCAACCTTCTTCGCAATAATGAAGCGAATGTATACACGACTTTGAAGTTCAGTTAAGGATGCTCTAATATTTATAATTCAACGTTATATGGCTTTGTAATTTAGTTTAACTTGTTTTTGTAGTAGTTGGATTGCCATTGTGCGTTATTTTAAAATCAACCAAAAAAAATTGTAGAAATAAAATTTGATAGGGAAGTTATCATGGATGTTAAAAGCCAAAATTGCATAATTTAATTAGTAGTGGCTCGGGGAAATTGGATTGTTTTTGAATATTTTAGACATCCTCTCTATAATCTATGAAATCAAACTTTATGTTCAAAATGTTTTTAATTTATATTCAAAATATTTTTGAATTTTCAAATAAATAAGGATAATAGCAAAAATAAAGGATTATATTTCAACTTAAAAATTCAATTTCATTTTAGTTTTTTAATATGGTTAGGTTAAAATGAATAATTATTTTTATATGAGCTGAAAATTAATTTAAAATTATGTATATAGAGAATACTATACAGATAATACAAAAAATATTATGAAGATAATTATGTTTATCTAGTTCAATTGGATGTGTCATTTTCATTTTAAAATAAAATGTGATAATGGAGTATAATATTCTAAACAATGATAATAGTGGTGTAGTTTATATGGCAACGGAAGTGACATGGATAAGATAATATAATAGTGTTTCATAAATATTAATGCATCATCATTAGATTTTTAAGTTTTAAGTTTTGTATATTTTATTATTGATATGTGTTTATATTTTATTTTATATATTTTTATTTTATGTTTTTATTTTTTTGAATATGGATGTCAAATTTGTTTTATGATTTTTTATTTTTAATTGTTTAAAATATGCTTTTAGTATATATACTGTTACATATTAAAAAATTTAGACTTACCTTTTCAGAAATCCTCCTTAATGGACAAAAAATATTAAAAAAAAACTACATATATGATATCTTAATTTGATATATGTCTTTTTTAAGTTTAACAACCATTAATTGTAATCAAAGGTTTCTAATATGAGTGGTTCAAGAGAAACATATTTTAAGTGTATTGACATGGATAAGATAATATAATAGTGTTTCATAAATATTAATGCATCGTCATTAGATTTTTAAGTTTTAAGTTTTGTATATTTTATTATTGGTATATGTGTTATATTTTATTTTATATACTTTTTAAATTACTTTTTTATTTTTTTGAAATATGATGTCAAATTTGTTTTATGAGATTATGACTTTTAATTGTTTAAAATATGTTTTTTACTATATATATTGTACATATTAAAAAATTTAGACTTACCATTTTCAGAAATCCTCATTAAATGGACAAAAAAGTATAAAAAAAAATTTACATACATAATATCCTAATTTGATATATGTCTTTTTTAAGTTTAACAACCATTAATTGTAATCAAAGGTTTCTAATATGAGTGGTTCAAGAGAAACATATTTTAAATGTATTGACGTGGATAAGATAATATAATAGTGTTTCATAAATATTAATGCATCGTCATTAGATTTTTAAGTTTTAAGTTTTGTATATTTTATTATTGGTATATGTGTTATATTTTATTTTATATACTTTTTAAATTATGTTTTTATTTTCTTGAAATATGATGTCAAATTTGTTTTATGAAATTATGACTTTTAATTGTTTAAAATATGTTTTTTAGTATATATTGTACATATTAAAAAATTTAGACTTACCATTTTCAGAAATCCTCATTAAATGGACAAAAAAGTATAAAAAAAGAAATCTACATATATAATATCTTAATTTGATATATGTCTTTTTTAAGTTTAACAACCATTAATTGTATAGAGAATCTTCGGCGAAATCACATCATCAATCTTTTGTCGACGCGTTTCGAACCAACCAGTGTGGTTCATCGTCAGGACAAGTTGAAGAACCGATCCAACTTAGCTAGTTAAATAGTATGTGCAGAGATTCCAACATCTGGAATGATAAGGGCTAATTTCGACAAACCAACCAGTGTGGTTCATCGTCAAGACAAGTTGAAGAACGGATCTAGCTTAACTGGTTAAATAGTATGTGCAGAGATTCCAACATCTGGAATGATAACGGCTAATTTCGACAAATGACCCAGAAATATAATAAATAAAGATTATTCCTAGAAAATAGAAAAATAAAATAAATATACGTTAGTTAGTGAATCGTTAATATTTATAACTAAATTTAATTATTTTATTATAAATATAATACATACCACTGACTTACCCAAATTTATTATCTATTTATTTTTATATTTATTTAATATATTTATTTTATATCAATCATTTAAATTTTAAAAATAATACAATGATTTATTTATTTTATAACATTATTTTCGCATTGGGTATATTAGTAATTTTTATACATGATTAAACTTTTATTAACGAATATAAATATATAGAATATTTAGTAATACTTATATATAACAATAAAATTTATTAATATTATAATATATAAACTAACTTTTTTCATATTTTTGTTTTTTAATAATCATTGATTTTATATTTTTTATTAATGTTATTTCGGTACTTTTTATTTTTTTATAATATTTATTCCATTTGATTTAAAGGGTAAAATATATAATAAATATATTATAGAATATATATATATATATTGTTGTGCGTTATATATCTTTTTTTCTTATATCGAATATAGGGTAATATAGAAGGTAAAGATAACCTAATTATCTATACTAATTAGGGGGTTATATTTAAAAATAAATTCACCAGATTATTAAATAAATATCTTGGAAAATTAAAGTTTGATAATCATAATGTTAGATCAATAACAGGATCATTAGGATGAAATAAAAGAATCTTCGGGGTATATCAAAATGATTAATTAAATGAATTAATAGTAAGTTATAAGTTAATCCCATAGGCGTATTATTTATTAATAATTATTTCTAATTGTCATTTCAATTCCAGAGGCCTAGAAGAAATACATAATTAGATTATTCATTGAGAATCATTATCATATATAAGAATCTTAAGAATAATACTAGGAGACTAAGATAATGAAAGGGATTAAAAATACTAAAACCAAAACGCTAATAGGACGAAGAGATTTAAGGGGGATAAACAAAACAGCTTTAACAGCAAGAAATAATGAAGGTAAAATAAAACCAAGGGAAACAAGACCAACCACAGAAACCAACTTCTAAAGGGAGGAACAAGAAACTCTAAGACCTAAAACTATAGGGACCGAGGCGGCTAGGAAGACAGTGATGGGACCCAACAACTGCTGATCTTCCAGCCATCATCCCTATTAAGATTATTCAGCCTTTTCTCAATTTCCAGGGCCTCTCTAAATTTGCGACGGTGAAAGTGCGCAACTTTAGCAATGACTTGAGCCTCTTCAACATAGACATGATGCATAGTCTTCTTGGCATGTTCAGCCAGGGCTGAGGACTTGGTCCTACCATGCCTTAGGTCAGCCGAATGCTCGCTAATCCTTTGATTAATAGAGCGACCTATCTCACCAATATATGGTGTCCCACAGGAACACGGAATGACATAGACACCCTTCACGTCTTTAGGGTAAATCGGGTCTTTTACGGACCTGAGGGAGCCACGGATAGTATTGAGAGGTCTAAACGTTGTGGCTACATCGTATTTTCTCAGAATCCTCGCAATCTTATCAGTAGTCCCTTGGATGTAAGGAAGATTCACACCCATGACCCGATCATTAGGATCTCTTCGTCTTGAAGGTTCCTTCTTGGCCTTGAGGAAGGCTTTTTGACCCAGGTGTCTACTGTAACCATTCTTCACAAAGACATGTAGGAGAAGAGCCTTCTCCATTTCCAAGCTACCTTCAACAGAAATCCTCACAGCACGGGTGGAAAGCGTGTTTAGGACTCCTAACTTCTGAGCGGGGAAATGATGGGAAGAAGCATGCAGGTACTTCTCAGTATGCGTCTTCTTTCTAAACACCTGATGAGAAAAGGAACCATCCGCCTTCTTAGAGATGAGAACATCCAAGAATGGAAGGCAACCATTATCTTCTTTCTCCATAGTGAATTTAATGGCGTCGGATTGGTTATTGAGATGACTAAAGAATCGATCCATCTCATCCGGACCATGAGACCAGACAACACCAGTGTCATAAATTTAATAAATAATTAAATTTAGTTATAAATATTAACGATTCACTAACGTATATTTACCTTATTTTTCTTTTTTCTAGGAATAATCTTTATTTATTATATTTCTGGGTCATTTGTCGAAATTAGCCGTTATCAGTCCAGATGTTCGAATCTATGCACATACTATTTAACCAACTAAGCTGGATCGGTTCTTCAACTTGTCCTGACGATGAACCACACTGGTTGGTTCGAAACGCGTCGACAAAAGATTGATGATGTGATTTCGCCGAAGATTCTCTAAATAATGTTATGGATCACAGAAGTCTAAATTTCTTAACCATTAATTGTAATCAAAGGTTTCTAATATGAGTGGTTCAAGAGAAACATATTTTAATTATAAGAAAATATCACAATTATGAAAACTTTACTATCTTATTAAAAAAAATAGAAAACTAAAGTCATAGAATCACTCTACTATATGTATATTTTTTTTAGTCAATGGTTGTTTAAACATCCAGTGATTTTCTTCATGAGAGTTTTAGGTTGATGATTCTTTCCTGGAACTTGATGTTAATATTTAGTGGTAGTGTTATAAAACCTGTTCAACTCAAACTCACAATTTCAATTAATTTATGAATAAGTTAAACATATTTTCAATGAGGTGTAATGACATAAAGACTAAAGTTATTGGTATATAAAGAGATATTTATCTTATAAATATATATTTTATGGAAACAAAAACTTTTATACTATTTAGTTTATGGAAATACAAAAAGAAAATAATAAAATATTTTATCCAAAAAGTTTGGAAAGTGAAAAGGATGTAGAAAAACTGAATAATTGAACCATATTTTTAATGACGTTAAATAAAATAAAAAATTGAAGTGGTTGGTTTATGAATAGATTATTAACATACAAAGAAATAGTTAGTTAAAGGAGAAGAAAATTTTTATACTATTTAGTTTATGGAAATAAAAAATTAGTAGAATAAGAAATTTTATAAATAAGGTTTTAAAAGAAAAAAATTCAAAAATTTCCATAACACATTTAGATTCAGTTATAGATATTATATTTGTTAGAACATAAATTTTTTTTAATAGTGTAAACTTTACAAACTTTGAAAAAGGATTTATAATTTGAAATATTTAAATATGGAAAAAATTACACATCTTATTCCTTTTAAGTAATACACTAATAAAATGCTTTAACCATCCTCCTAGATTAAAATAAATAAAATACTATTGGTCTATAAAATGAACTTTTTATTTCCTATAGTAGTATATAGACTCTACAATGGTTTTATGGCAAATTATTTATATGTTACTATTGCATAGTTTCTTAGATCCTTAGGTAAGCTTAATGGTCTCCATGTGTGTAACTATTATCTAAAATCACCTACCTTCACTATCTTATTAATTTTATTAATCCGATATAGTTTTAATAATCTACAAAATGTAGGCAGTAATTTATTAAAACGAAAAAAAATATTTGTAAAACATGTTCCTATTTTTAGTCAATGTTTTTTATATGTTACTGTTGAATTGTTTCTTAGATACTTAGCTAAGCTTAATGGTCTCCAAGTTTGTAAATATTATCTAAAATCATCTACCTTCACTATCATATTAATTTTATTAATCTGATATAGTTTCAATAATCTACAAAATGTAGGTTGTAATTTATTAGAAAGGAAAAAAAATATTTGTAAAACATGTTCCTGTTTTTATTCAATATTTTTTTTCATGTGTGGTTCACGGACGTCAAACATGGAAATATTTGATCTTGATCAACGGCCAATAGCCAGGCCTAACCCCAAGGGCTTCAGGGAGAATTGACACTATGACCTCCCAAATGGGAGACACTTATTTGAGCAGTTGAGCTAACCTTTGGGGCTTTTTTATTCAATATTTTATTTAAGTCATAAAAATTTTACAAACTCTTTTATCATTTGATGGAGCTAAGTCAAAATTCATTACATCTAATGTATTAGAAACTACATATCATGGAAGCATAGGTAACATACTATAGTTGATACTAAAATTCTTAATTCAAAAAGAAATATAAATGATTTTTTAGTTTTAATTTGCAACAAATTTTAGAGGAATGTAACAAAAAATATGCAATAACTAAACCTTTGAATGACACAACAGAGTAATTATTTTTGCATAATACTTGTCATACGTGGATCTAATTGCAAATATCTTATTGTGTGCTTCACTAGGATATCATAGTAATCTTATGAACACTTGTGACATCACTAATGGTACAAGTTCATTTATTTTTTTGTAAATCAACTACACAAAACTATTAGATAAAGTCATAAAGATTAAATTCATATAAATACATAAGTAAAATTGAAGTAAGTGTGTTTGTAATAAATTGGTTTAGACTAATGATTAAGTAATAAGTGTTTGCATATTTCTCTTCTAAACCTATGTGGAAGAGATAAGAGACTATTCTATCATGTAGCCTTAGCTTTCCTATGAAATTTCTTTGCTTTCCTACGAAATTTCTTTTTCTTTCACAATTACGATTTTTTAATATGCAATTTACTCTTACGATAACTTTTTTCAATATAGAAAATTAAAGTTTTTTAATTTTTCAAATATTAAATTTTATATATTAACGAAAAAAAATCCCTTATACCTTTATATAACCCATCGCCAAATGTCGTGTATAAAGGTTTGTTATTCTGTAAAATACACACTTCTTATTTATTTAATTAACTTAATTTATTCTAATCCGGATAAAAAAAAAAAATAAATTTATATTTTTTAAATATTACGATTTTATGTATGGACAAAAGTCTGATGACAAAGTCTGTATGAAATTCCAATCACTGAATTTTTAACGAACCAAATCAAATGGGCATATTTTCAAAAAAAAAATTCGGACAATCCGACTGAACTTGGTAAGCCACTATATGCTGCATTTTTCATTACCTCTATGAAATGGAACAATTTAAATACTTTTCATTACCTCTATGAAATGGAACAATTTAAATACTTTTTGTTTTGGTTTTATTAGTTCAGAAGTTACGATATAACTCGTAAAAATTGTTTTGTTCGGCTGGGAAAATGGTTTTTTTCCATTGTTCCCAAAATTATTTTTAAATATAAATGGATTTAGAATTTTGGAGAACTTTTTTAGCATTTGGAATATGTAGATTTTTGAGTTTAAATTTGTGGTTTGTTAAATTTTTTAATGAGACTTTGGTTAAATTGACCCAACAATATGTTAGGAAATAGCTAAAACATATAGGAGTTAGATTATAGTGTATGTGATGACGTAATGTAAGTTTTTTATATTTTGATTTTTTTATACAAGGGTTTTATTTGGGGAGCAATATCATACCACCTATATTTATATTGGAGGATATATATTGAAGAAAAAATGAAGCAATTTAAGTTTTTTATATTTTGACTTTTTTACACAAGGGTTTTACTTGGGGAGCAATATCATATCACGCACATTTATATGGGAGGATATATATTGAAGAAAAAATGAGGTAATATATTGAGCATATATTACGGGTAATAAGTTTTATATAGGAAGTACAAAAAATGGAGTTCAACGTTAATGAAAAATATAAAGAGAAATAAAAAATATCAATGAAAAGATGGATACCTATAATGTCTAGTAAAAGCAGGGTTTTTCAAATTGGAAAGATTTATTGGGTTCGTATTGGTAGGGGATTAAATAATGTGGTTTTTAAAGATATTTTCCAATATTTAGTCAAATTAGAGGTATTGGTTAATATGCCAAGAATGCAGGTGATATTACATAGGTTCACTGATTGATGCCCCCGTATTTGTCATAATCATATTATAAGAACTATGTCAAATTTATAATTTCTTGTTATTTTAAATGTGTTTTTAAATACAATAAAATATTATACATCCTAAAAAAACTTAAAGTAGTTACATTATGCATATTTCCTAGCACTAAATTATAATTTTGTAATTCCATCAGGGGACAAATTCATTGGAAAATATGCTAAGAAAATAGTTGGTATATAGAAAAGTTAGATCATGGCTTATAAAATGGAATAGTCTCTTTTATGTTTTGGTTTTTTGTCAGAATCTCGTGATACAATTCATGGGGAAAATTGTAGATTTTTTGTTCTCTAAAATGAAATTTTAAATGAATAATGTATCCAACACCCTAGAAAACCTTGAAGCATTCCCATTATCCATATTTTCGAGATCAATCTTGTGATGCCAACAAACACATAAAGCATTCCTGGAAAAATAACTAGAAAATATGCAGGACCTAAAATATAGAAGATTTAGTGTCTGACTTGTGAAACAGAGGAATCTAAATCTTCAACATTTTATCCATTTTTCACTCAGATCCCATGATATAATTTATGGGAAAATCATGGTTTTTTGTTGTTGTTGCTTAAAATGGTTTTTTTTAATGCATAAATGAATTCAAATTATCAAACCCCAAAATTTTTAGATTATGCAGATTTCCCAAGTCAAACTAGCGATTCCATCAAATCTCTCCACAAAATTATAAACAATTTACAAAAAAATATGCCCAGAAAAGAGCCAAAATGTAGAATAGGTAGACTAGGGCTCGTGACATAGAGAAACCTAATTCCTCTACATTTTAACACTTTTTGTGAGAATACGGTGATACAATATATAATGAAAATTGTGGTTGTTTTTTTAAAATGAATTTTAAAATTCATAAATTGATTGAATGCCTTCAAATCCCTTGAAGAACTTGAATTATGTAGATTATCAAGCTCAAACTTCTTATTCCAATAAATCCATGTCGATTTTGGGTAAAATTGATTTGAAAATATGTATGAGAAAGAGCCAAGACAAAGAAGAGATAGACTGTGACATATGAAATGGAGAAGTTTAACTCTTATACATTTTGGCTTTTTTGGCTAAAATTTGACAATATTATTTATGGTGAAATAAGTTGTTTAAATTGTATTTTTAAATGTATAGATTGATTCAATGTCTTGAAAAATCCCTGAAGCACTTGAATTATAAACATTTCCCAGCTCAACCTTGTGATGCCAACAAACTGTTGTTAGATTTCAACAAAATTTGATCTAAAAACATACATGGAAAATAACCAAAATATGAAATAAATGGAGTATGATTTTTGAAATGGAGCAGTCTAATACTCTATGTTTTCACAATTTTTTGTCATAGTATGGTGATACAATTTATATTCATATTATGTTTTTTTGTTGATTAAAGTAATGCATAGATGGATTTAGCACCCTTAGGAATAGCCAAAGTAGGTAAGCTATGCATATTTCCAAACTTAATCTTGTAATTCCAAGAAATACATATAGGATTTTGGGCTAAATTGACTAGAAAATATGTATAGAAAAGAGTGAAAAGATATAAGATTTATACTATGGCTTATTAAATGGAGCAATGCAACTCTACTATTTTTTGATCTTCTTTGTTAGAACCTGATGATACAATTATAATAATGGTTTTTTACTGTTTAAAATGTATTTTTAAATGGATAAATATATTTAATGCTCTAAACAAACCTTCAAGTACTCAAACTATCCAAATTTCCCAACTTAAACTTGTGATTCCAACAATTAATTATCCTATTTTGAGTAAAATTAACTAGAAAATATGCTCAGGAAAGAGCCAAAACATTGAAGAGTCATACTACAACTTATGAAATAGAGTAGTTTAGTTATTTTAATTTTTGGGTTTTTTCACAAATTTGATGATACATTATTGTTAATTATGTTTTTCTTATAATGTGTTTTTAAATACATAAATTTATTCAGTGACCCAAAACTTCCTTAATTACTCAAATTGTGTGGAGTTACCAATTGAAATTTGTCATTCTAGTAAATTCGTGTTATATTTTGAAAAAGGTGACCATAAAATATGCCAAGAAGAGAGCCAAATGGAGTATTCTATCAATGCTACTTTTTCAATTTTCTAAATATAAGAAAATGATACCTTGATTATGCATATTGATGAACTTAAAGTTGTAATTCCAAAAAATATTTGTTAGATGCAGGACAAAATTTATAGAAAATATCCCTAGACAAGAGTGAAAATGTAGAAGAGTTATTCTATGACTTATGAAATGGAACAATATCTCTCCTCTAATTTATTTTTTTTTCACTACAATCCAATTATACAAATGATGGTTAAATAATGATTTTTGAGCTCAATGATTACTACACATTCTTCTAGAAAAGAGCCACAATGTAGAAGAGTTAGAATATGTATTATGAAATGGAGTAGTCTAACTCTTTTATGTTTTGGATTTTTTCTGTTAGAAATTGATGATACAATATCTGGTAAAATCTCATATAGATTTATTGAAGGAATGAAATGAAATACATATTGAAACAAAAACACAGAGACACAACAAAACATAACTTCAATTAATAAATAATAACTGTTGAAAATGGTTTACACGTAGAAAATAAATAAACTATCTCAAGCGATGGTAGTGTATCTCTGAGAAGAGATGTGGTGGCTACATGCCTTTCGAAATGAGTTACATTGAGGCTCCCAAGCATTTTTATCATGAATAATCAATGGGATACCTTAAAAAACCAAAAACCTAACCCCAAAAGATGAAGCATCAAAAGCTTATGGAACACATTAGGGTTAGTTGGAATACGGACTTCCTCGGGTTGTAAATTTGGCATACGATATTTGTTTGGGACACATGATAGCTTGTGAGAAATATGTGTCCAAGGAAAACATATTTCAACCCCAAGCTTGCTCATTTCGATTGTTTTCCCAAAAAAATGTTGTTTAGGGCCTCAAAATGACTCTAGAAGTTCGAGATCCAAAAAAATGCTAAAAATATAAAGTATCTTGAAAAATAGTGGACTCAAAGGAAATAGTGTTGGGGTCCAAGTGGAATAGGCAAGTGACCCCCAATATACACCTAAATCATTCCTCCCTCCTTAGGAAATAGTGGTATGCATTGCATTCACTGCCTCCATGAGATGGGGAAACTTTTGTTGAACTTGGTCCCTGGTGAGCCACTTTCCTTGGTGTAGGAGTTGATCAAGATTGACAAATTGATAATGATGGATCCTATGTTGGCGAGTTTTCTTAATGTGTGCGTTAATGATCCAATCAATGTTGGAAATTTTAAAGAAATTTGGATTTATCTTTGTTTGTGTTATTTTCTCAACAATGTCTAATGATCTAACAATGGTGGAAAGTATGGCCAAAAGAGGTCCACATTGAATACTGGTTATAGACCAAGGAATGGGGTAATACCCAGCTCAAAATCATTCTCACTCAAAACCTTATTATGGTGTAAGGCTCATATAAAAGTGTTCCAAGCTTCCAATTGACTATGGCAAGGTGTTGCTTCTACAAATATTTTTTAGAACCATACCTTATCGCCCACTTGAAACTTATGTGGCACTCGATGTTGATCACGATGTTGTTTATACCTCAAATTAGATTTATCCGAGACATCATGAACATGCTACCAGATATGATGGATTTGTTCAATAAACCTGGTGGTTTTATCAACTTCAGACCAAACATGTGCATATTTTGTGTGTGTAGGCGCAAGAGGATTTATGACATCAATGGGGCAAAATGATTGTAATCCTAAACCCAATTAAAACGGGTTGTGGTTAGTTGATCGATGGAAATCTTTGTTATAGTTGTGTTGCACGTAGAGAAGACTCTCATCCCATCTTCATGGATGCTTGAATTTGTACATGCATTCATTCTTAATGGTTGGGTTTTCAAAGACACATGAAATGCAATATCTAATATATTTTCCAACATCTTGTCAGATTTTTGGCTAGTAAAATAATTTTGTAGTATTTCCAATATTTTCACCAAACCAAAGTGTCCGACAACCTTACTATAGTGTACCTCCTAATACATATTGGTACACTCTCTTACAGGAGCACATAGGTGCCTTGGGTAGAATAAGAGAGTGTGCTAGAGGTGGAAGTACGGTACTTTCTTTCCCTCCATTAGTGTGTGATATGTGGTGGAAAGTTTTTAGATATTTTTTTATAGTTGAAGCCATCCAAAAGTCTCATTCCTAGAAGAGTTAAGAGATGTGGTAAGTGCCACAAGAAATGGATGACTAAGGCAATATACAAAGTCATTGATGCTTCCCTTCTTATATTTGATGTTGAAATGGGATTGTTACAGATATGTTGACCATTTATGATGTCGATTGTTCTACAAATTTCCTTGTCATTGCATAAAATGAGGAGGTAGATTATTTGTGTGGATGATTTTATCCTTCCCCAAAATCTAATGTTTCCACTAACAGCAAGCCAACACGATGGAATACATCTCCTTCTCACTAGTGGATTATTTATGAATAGTATTGAAGATTTTCTCACTCTGATAGGCAATCAGAAACTGTTGATTGGTGAGAAATGCACTAATAGCATAGTTAGAGGCATTTGTGTCAATTTCAAATCGTTGTTGTAGGTCTAGCAATGTGAATACTAATCTAAAGCAAAGGAAACATTTCAGTTAAATGAATGCCTTATGTTGTGACTCGGATTAAAATAACTTTTCTTTTTCTTCGCCCTTGGTAACTTGGCTCAAAGGCCAAGTGATATGAGAAAATTTCCACACAATCCTTCGATGGAAATTGGCAAGGCCCAAAGTATTGTGAAGGTATGTTAGAGTTGTCAGGGTTGGCCATTCTCAAATGACTTGGATCTTAGCTAGATCCACAAGCATGCATTTCTAATTGATTATTTAGCCTCGACATTGGACCTGGTTCATCCCAAAAAATCATTTCCCCAAGTTGGCATGTATATTTTGTCATTGTGGGATTTGAAGGGTTGTCCAAGTATGTTGCGATTTCTTTTCCCACATCTAGCTCAAGATTAGGATGTCACCGAGATATATAACCACAAAAGGTTCAGTGAAAGGCTGCAATACGTCATCCATCAACATCATAAAATTTGTAGGGACATTTTTTCAGCCCAAAGGGCATGACTAACCACTAAAAGAGGCCCTCCATGGATTTGAAGGTGGTTTTCTATACATTTGTGGGTTCTATTAGAACTCAATGATAACCAAACTTCAAATAAATCTTGGTGAAGTTGTTATCCCCAACAACCTGCCGACGCTGAGAAAGGTGGTTAAATGGGGTAACCTCATACCTCTTTTGCTTGATAGCTAGCCCGATCAAGCTGGAGAGGGCTCTCTCCATGAAATCTCACAATCAACTGGGATGATTGGAGATCAGTCAAAGTTTCAGGCTAGATCTTATGCTCAATGTGTTCGAAAATTTGGGATGATGATGTTGGATCAGTGAAAGTGTCACTATAGCTAGGGTATTGAGATGGTAGAAGGATTACAACACAACCAAAAATAAGAGCAAGGTAGCAACAAGTTAGTGATAGATTAAGATTTTAAGTCAAAGTAGTGTAGGTTTTGAAAATGGAGAGAGGTGATGGTGAGCATGAGGGTCATGAATTCACCAATTCTTGAAGAAAAACATAGAATATGATATCTCCAAACAAAACAGAGCTTCAAAAGCAAGAATTTTGTTTATTAAACTTATGGAAAATCACCGAAGACATGAAATATGGAAATATGACATATATAAAAATCATAGGTAACCATCACATGAGAAAAACGTTATCCAAAACTTACTGCACAACAATTCCTATAATATGGATGCAACTGGTTCATTTGATTAATCTAAAAGATGAAGTCCAAGCTACAATACTCTACATTTCTGATGTCCGACCCTTGAAATGAATGAGAAAATGATACATATATACCGAAACAACATTTCCTCTCTCTCAAGGGTCAAATCCATGAGATAGGGAGAAGTTCCCATAGCATCTTTGACTAAAACCTAGTGACTAGGGAGGTTATGAACTGCTTCCTCTTTTAGCTAATAACCAAGAGGGAATTTCTCCATACATTAAATAGAGGTAAAGAAACCTATTTACACATATAGTAACCCATTTACATTTACATTTGACCATTTACATTCACAAACTTTCACCTTTTGACTTTTACAAAAGTCAAACTAGAAACTATGAAAAATTACACAATGGAAATTTTAATTAAAATCTTATAAAATTGTAGAAGCATAGCGCCAAGTTTGAGGCCATCTTTAGGTCCCTTCCTAAAGTAAAAATTTAAATATGAAAGAATGATAAACTAGCCTTGCCTATCTAGTTTCCATAACATCTTGAATTTTTGAAAATGACCCATGGGATAGCCTCCAAAAACTCATTCTTAGAAGGTGTCTCCAAAAGGGTTGCATTAGAACCAGAAGGGTCACACGAGCATGCACCAAAACAAGAATTTTTGTAGAATGGTCACACCAGTTAAGATCTAATTTTCGCTGACTTTTAGGAGTACATTATGCATTCTGAAAGCTGGGTAGAGTAGCCCCATGTGTCTACTTTTGAATGAGCCATGAAGCTCCAAACAATATCAATGGGAAGGGCTCAAAAACTTGACTTTTCCAACCTTAGAAGCGCCACGTCAATCGAGATTTAGTGGCATAGGCATGAAAAATGTGAGAAATTTTTAGTTTCTGATCAAAATAGGAGGCTTTCGTGCACAACTAAGTTGATATTTTTCATGTAATGGTCATTATACACTCATCCATGTAGGAAATACTTCATTTGTATGTCCAGGAAGAAAGCGTCGCACCTCTATGCGACACTTCTATGTGCCGTTTCCTGCAAAATTTCATAAAATTTTCAAATTGATACAAAAAATAAAAAAATTCTCCTTGGGTGCTATGGATGATAGGCTAAACATCCTTGTATGTTTTAACCACCAATTTCATTCTTTTACCCATTTTTCTTGACTCCCTTTGTTTGTCTTGGACTTCTTTTAGTTTTCTTTTCAATTTCTTGATTTTGATTTGTGCAATTTGATTCGTTATTTGATAGTGGTGGGCCATGTTCCTCAACAAATGATTGTCCTTGTTACCCTTGTCAAGAAGCTTCTCTAGATGGCCATTGACTTTTCCTAGCCAATATTCCTTGTCTTCAGTGATTTCTTTGTCAATGAGTTTTGATGTAGGGTTGGTAGAATTTGGCATCCAACCTTTGAGTTTTGAACCACTTTTCACCAATGTTAAGGTATTCTAGTAGCTGATGCTATGATATCAGTTGAGATAGAGAATGTGACCGCATGCCATTTTCCCACCCTTGTTGTAATGCCTCATTTTCTTTTGCATAGTAAACTTGTGAGTGAAATCCCTAGAGGGAAAAACAAGGGAAGGGAATAGGATGAAGGGGATAGGGAGTAGAAATGGGTGTAGGAAAATTCATGAAATGGGGAAGGATGTTAGGGAACTTAGGGAAGTGGAGGGAAGTGAAAAGAGTGAGGGAATAGAGCTAGGTAATTTATACATAGTCCTAGCTATGAAGGCTACCAAAAATGCAATGCAGGGCTAGGCTTGAGGTATAGAAGGCTTTAGGATTGAGAATGAGGGAATGTGAGGGTTTTAGTGGTGTGTTTGAGTGTGAGGGAGAATAAAATGTATATGAGTATGGTTTTTAGGCTTACAAAACATGAAAATGAGGGCTTCCCACAGAAAATGTGGTGAGGTAGCTTGAGACCAATGTTTTCGAATATCTTTGGCCATAAAAATGTTGAGGAAGTGGTTGATGATGAATAAGATCTCTTTAGTAATGAAATGAGTGAAGAAATGAGTTATGATGATGAGAGCTCCCTTAATGATGTGATGAATGAGACGAATGAGGGAAAAATGGTCCTTATATGCCATGGAACTCAACTTTGTAATGGTAGGGTGGCCCACCATAATTTTCATTTTTGATATAAATTATGTAACTTGGAACTTTTTCATGCAGCCTTGAAACATAACTTATTACATCATTCTGAAGTGAATTACACTTAGAAGCAAAACTTTTTGATCAAACCCAACCACTACTCCTTCATTTCCCAGTTTATTGAATGAAATGACAACCTCGTTGAGTCTAACCCTAATGACCTAGTGGAGACACTGAGCTAAATGAAGACCATGGTGACATGACTGAAATGATGATGATGATTTTTTCAATGATGGTACATCCAACTGAGTGATGGCAGTGACTGGACATGGAAATGTTGAAGGATCAGCAGTAGAAATAACCATAGGCACACTAATCAGTGACCAAATTTTATTCTGAAAACATAGTGACATGATAAAATTTGACTTGGACTCCTAACAAAACTTGGTAAAAGCATATTTGATCACTGGTGATGGGCAAAACTGACTGACACTAACATTGGCTCCATTCGGGCATGAAATCTCCTTGGATATGTCAAGAACATCATAGACCATGTACCCTTATCTATTGGGAATGGAGTCAAAATGCAAAGACTAAATTCAAAACTGAAAATTGCCTGAATAACTAAATTTACTATAAGAAACACACTGACTGAACTTACTTATGTCAAAACACCATCGAGATCTTAGGGCCTTCGCCTGTAGGATTCAAATCCTAATGATAATTGTCCACTTGTTGAAGATATATATATATATATATATATATACGCACACACAACCATGTATAATGATCCCTCCAGTGTAACCAATCCAACAAATGGCTGCTTACTTGAATTTTTCTTGTACTTTCCTTTACCTGGCAGAAAAGAAAAAGCTAGCCAACTCCAGGTGTCCACTGAACATGTGTACATGATCCATAATTATAATAAAACTCATCTCCCTTGATGATTGCAACAACTTAACAAAAGGATCCTAAAACTTGTGAATGGCAACCTTTTCTTGATGATCAACAACGAGACAAGAATCTTATTCCTTTTTACAAATTGGTTGTTTTATAAAATGATATTTGTGATTCTCAAGTGAAAAAAATCTACAATGCAAATTTTTGGATGAACTTTTTAATGAGACTCCTGCTGAACAAGACAATGAAGCCAGTTGTGTGATCAAATTCGTGTCATCTTTGTTTCAAAGCTCATAGTTAACTAGTGGAGAAGGACTTTGACTACATATACCATCCACAGCATCAACTATTGGGTCAAGGAGAACTTATGAGGACTGTTACAACTTGTCATACATTGTTTCCAATGAGGCTACATGATTTTCTATAAACTCTTCATGTTTCACACTTTCGGTTGTATTTTCAAAATGAGTGTTGCTTGGTAACGGTGATTGTGGACTAAAAAAAGGTTCTATATTAAAAACAACATTCTCAACAACTTCAGGAGAAGGTCGATGATTGCTTTCAAATTATTTATATGCTTCCTGGTTAACCTTATGGTTTTCTTTTATTATTTTGAATGAAGAGAAACAGAGAGGTAAAGAGCCTTGGTCAAGAATTTCATGATCTTCTCCGTGCTCCATACCAAAACTGAAAGATTTTTTAATTAAAACCTCCTCACCATTGTTTTAGGTTTCACAAACAACTAAAGGAGGGTCACCAGGGTTGTAGAACAAACCCAAATAATTAGATATCAAATCATTCAAAATCAAATAATGTTGCTGCCATTTTAAAGTAGATTTACACTGATTCTCTGCTTCGGTGACTTTATGATATTCCTTTATTAATTCAAATGCAGCATAACATAAAGGTAAAGAGTTATCATCACCCATTTTATTATTCTCTTTGTGTTCACTGTCCAAGCTATAAAAATACTTATCTAATTTAGATTTTTCATCAAACTCATCCTCTTTGTCATAAACCACATCTGCAAGTTGACTGTGTTCTTTAAAGTGTTGAAAACATGTTGTTGGTTGCTCATCGAAATCATCATCATAGTCATTGTACTTAGGAAAATTAGGTTCAGGAGAAACGTCATAAAAGATGAACATTGATAAAGAATACTTCTTTCCTTCATGTTGATCTATAAATCCAATTTCAGGACTATCCTCAAACAAATATATAAAACAATCATTTTATGATCTATGATAATTGAGATTAGTAGCAAAATGGTTAGGGTCAACAACCTCTTCTTCTTCCGCAATAAGCAGGACATGGTGTCTTTGAATAACAATTTCGTCTCTTATGTTACCTTTTCTATCATTTCTTCTATTATACTTACCAAAATGTCGAGCTTCAATTCTGAAGATGCTAGGTACTCCTTCTTTATGTTGTCCCTTTCTTCTTCTTTCAACCTTGACCTTTCGATCAACAAATTAGCTTCCACAACTATTACACTGTCATTCATTTCTTCAAGTGTCTTAGGAACCCTATATCTCAATTGAAATTCCATTTCTGATTCAAAGGCATTTTGGCAGTGTAAGACAGATGAACCGTGAGGCAATTTTATATCAACATGCATTGAATGGTATACTTGATTGAACCTCATTGAATGTGTTGCATTGTTTCTCTTGGTTTTCTTTCCAACTGATTATATTCTTCTAAAATTAGAAAAGGATTCCTCTTGATCACCCATATTTCAAGGAAGACTTTCACAAACCGATGGAAATAAAAAATTCTTGTAGCTGGTGAGTTTTTGAACCATTTGTTAGCTTCACCTTCCAAAGATAAAGAAAAAATCCTGATACTGATATCATCTTCTTCAACATCAAAAAGGTCGAGAAGTTTTTCAAAACTCTAAATGTGTTTCTCAGTAATGATGTTACCATATTCTCCATCAAACTTGGGAAGATATTTCTAGTAATTTTTAGGTAAATCGTGTCATATAGGAGGTAAGATGAGTGGCTTGTATCTAAATGGAACTTTACAAGTTAGAGGAGTATGTATAAAAGCTATAGGATTAGTCTTGGTTTCTTGAGGCTCATCAGTTTGAAGATGGTCATCATAAAATTCACATGAAGGGTCTTGACCAATATCAAATGTGTATGGAGAGTTTGTATTAATAACCTTTGAAGGAAAATAATCAAATGTTGGTCTAGGATATTTTATCAGATACAATATACTCTGGAAAGACTTCTTGACATTTTCAGGAAAAGGAAAGAAACAATTTACAACAAAGAACATGAAATCCTGGGTGAAAGTCCAATTTGAGTACTTGATCTTCCCATATTGTCCTTTCATTTTTCTACTGGTAAGGTTCATCCTCCAGTGGTATCTTTGAATTAAATTTGAAACTAATTTGGAGTCACCAGGTGGATGATTTCTACCTTCATATGTGTCTGACCATTGTCCACCATCAACAATCATATATGATCTTGTCGTTCTTTCCTAGGGAAGATATGATCTTTTTCCTCCCTGGTAACAGCATCAAAATGTTACCCTCAACAACTGCCCAAGCTCAAGAAAGGTGGTTGAATGAGGTAACTTCAGACCTCTTTTACTTGATAGCTAGCCCTATCAAGCTGCATAGGGCTCTCTCCATGAAATCTCACAATCAATTGGGATGATTGGCGATCAGTCAAAGTCTTAGGCTAGATATTATGCTCAGTGTGTTTGGAAAATTGGGATGATGATGCTAGATGAGGGGAAGTGTAACTGTAGCTAGGGTTTTGAGATGGTAGAAGGATTATAGAAAAACCAAAAATAGGATCAAGGTGGCAGCAAGTCAATGATAGATTAAGATTTTAAATCGAAGTAGTGTAGGGTATAAGAATGGAGAGAGGTCATGGTGAGCATGAGGGTCATCAATTCACCAATTCTTGAAGAAAAGCATACAAAATGATATCTACAAACAAAACAGAGCTTCAAAAGCAAGAATTTGTTTATTAAAATTATGGAAAATCACTAAAGACATGAAATATGGAAAGACGACATAAATAACAATGATAGATAGCCATAACATGAGGAAAAAATTATCAAAAACTTACTTCACAAGAATTCCTATAATATGGTTGCAACTAGTTCCTTTGATTAATCCAAAATATGAACTCCAGGCTACAATACTCTAGATCTCTCATGTCCAACCTTCAAATGATTGAGAAAATGATACATATAGACCAAAGCAACCATTCCCCTCTCTCAGGGGTCGAATACATGAGATGGGGAGCAGTTCCCAAAGCATCTTTGACTAAAACCTATTAACTACGGAGGTTATGAACTGCTTCCCCTTTTCGCTAATAACCAAGAGGGAATCTCTCCATACATTAAAATAGAGTTAAAGAAACATATTTACCCATATATTAACCCATTTACATTTACATTTTACCATTTACATTCATCCACTTTCACCTTCTGACTTTTACAAAAGTCAAACTAGAAACTCTAAAAAATTACATAGTGAAAATTTTAATTAAAATCTCTGAAAATTGGAGAAGCGTAGTGCCAACTTTGAGGCCATTTTAAGAAGTTGAAAATTAAATCTGAAAGAATGATAAACTATCCTTGTATGTGTAGTTTCCATAACATCTTGAATTTTTTAAAATGACCCATGTGAATGCCTCCAAAAACTCTTTCTCCCACGATGTCTCAAGAAGGGTCACGCTAGAACATGAAGGGTTTCACCAAAACTAGAAGGGTTGCACAAGCATGCACCAAAACAAGAATTTTTGCAGAAGGGTCACGCGACTTGAGAGCTAATTTCGTAGTACTTTAGGATTCCATTATGCATTCTTAAAGCTGGGTCAAGTAGCCCCACATGTCTACTTTCCAATGAGTCCTCAAGCTCCAAAAAATACCCATGGGAAGGCCTCCAAAATCTATTTTTCCAACCTTACTCAGAAGCATCGCACTAGTACAAATTTAGTGGCAGAGGCATGAAAAAGGTGAGGTTTTTTGAGTTTTTGATCCAAAATAGGAAGCTTGCATGCAAAAATAAGCTGATATTTGGCATGTACTCATCATTATGCACTCATCCATGTAGAAGATACTTCATTTGGATGTCCAGGGAAAAAGGGTTGCGCCTTTGCACAATGCTTTTGCGTGCCATTTCTTGCAAAATTTCATAAAATTTTCAAATTGATCCAAATTTTTAAAAAAATTCTCCTTGGCTACTACAGATGATATGCTAAACATCCTTCTATGTTTCAACCACCAATTTCATTCTTTTACCCATTTTTCTTGACTCCTTTTGCTTGTCTATGACTTCTTTCATTTTTTTTTTCAATTTCTTGATTTTGATTTGTGCAATCTGATTCCTTGTTTTATCGTGGTGGGCTATGTGCCTTGTTGGGATGGGGTCCCCTAGGGTCAATTATGGGGAAAAATCTCACGTTTTGGGGCAAAAGCCCAAGTTTTGTTATATAAAATGTAAAGTCTCCAGAAGTTGTGGTCGCTGAGCGCATAGATAGTTAACATGTCAAAAAGGGTTTTACTCTTCCTTTATGTAAGTTGAGTAGGCTTTTGAAGATCTACCATGGTCCGTGGACCATGGGATTATATAAATAGATGTGTCTTAGGATGTCTAAGAAAAAGGAAATAGAGATGAAGACAAATATAATGGTCTAGTAAGAGTAATAGCAAAGAAGTTTTAGAGTAGAAGGAAGGCACTACAAGTATGTGCGCAGAGGCCTAGAGTAGAGTCCACAACTGAGTGTGTGGACCCTTGCAGATAAGTGCACGGGGAAGTCTTGATTTTGTAAGATTGAACTGATTATCAATGTTGAGTATCAAAATTTTATTCCATATTCATCCATGTTTCCATCCATTCATAAACCATTTAGCCCTCATTTCATAACTATCTAGCCTAAAACCCTACATCAAGTAACCATCTTTATGATTATATGGCTTAGGATCCTTGTTTTCCAAAGTTATCTATTTTATGTATTTAAAGTGAATTCATGATTAAAAACTAGGAAATTAACATGGTTTCATTTATATGTGTGTGTATATGTGTGTGAGTTTTGTGACATGTATAGATCATTTGGAAGCTTCCAAGGCACCCTTATGTGGCCTCCTAAGATCAAATTCGAATTTCAACTCAAGAAGTGGACCATATTTCAAGGAGAAATATCATGGATATATTTTTGAGTCATGGGATTTGTATATAGTATTTAGGGATAAATTAAGACAAGTATGGATCTAGTAGATATTTAAGGGATTTATACTTATTGACAATATATCACTAATTCATGTATAAATAGGAGGAGCATCTTTCAAAGGAATCTAATAGTTGTCATTTATTCATTAGAATCATATTTATTATTGTTCATTCAACATGGATAATATCATTTTCTCCAAATCATGAGTTACAAGTGTTGTTTGAGTCTTAAAATGTTATAGATGTTATTGTGTGCTCATTGAGGAATGAAAGGATCCCCATTAACCACAATCTGCATACAAATGTAACATAGTTTGATTTATGTTATTTCCTTTGATGCAATTGTGCTTTACTTTCTATAAGTGTGATTTGTTTTCTACAAGTTTGATTTACTTTCTTGCATTTGATTTTATTGTCATTCAATTGCTTCCTTACTAGGTATCTTAGTTTGCTTTCTTGATAGCTAAATCACTAGTTTTTATTTACTACTTTATGGATTAATTTACTTCTTTCTAGATTATCATAGTTTTCTTCTTATAGTTGTTCATAGATTAGGTTGCTTTTGAATAGTTTAGAAAGGCCATGGCATTAATTCATTCATTTCGTCTTTAGAATTTAATTTAGTTTCCTTACATGAGATTTATTTTGCATTTTTCTTTAGTTATATTTGTAATATGCATTTCCTTTCTCTCTTTCCATCCTAAAAAAACTTTCTACAATAGTTTCATCTGAGGTCCCATATATCTTAGTTTTCTTCTAAGTTTATGAAATCCTCAGGTTGACATATTAAAATGGCAAGGGATTTAGCATACCATTAAATCGCCCTACATTTTTGGCACCGTTGTCGGGGAAGCATACTTAGATGTAACTAGTTAGGAATATTGTTTATAAATCATTTTCATTATGGTTATTTTCATTTAGATGGAAATTAGAAAAGATAAAACATTCATAAAACAAAACGCCCATTCACTAAAAAAAAATCATAAAAAAAACCATCCATATCACGAATTCCTAGTTTTTCAAGTAGAGGAAATGGATGGAGATGGTGAGGATGAGGAAGATCCTTTTGGATTTCGCATTCAAGAAACTGGTATCAATGTTCATGTGAAGAACATCTCTCTGTCTATACTTCCTATCTTCAATGGTATGAGATTAGAAGACCCAGGAACTTTTCTATTTGAATTTGACATAATTTGTAGATCTTATAGCTACTTATTACACATTAAAAACTTGAATTTGTTTCCAGCAACATTAAAGGATATAGCTCTTAAATGGTTCATGACATTAAGGACAAATTCTATAAGGACATGTGATGATATGAAAAGAGTATTTTTCGAAAAATACAAATATTATTGTATAAACCATAAGCTTAGAAATCAAGTCTTTAAGATGAACCAAAAAGATGATGAAAGCTTAGAAGATTTAGTGGATAGATTTACATGTCATGTCAGAAGAGCTAAAATGCATAATTTAGAATTAGACATATTAATAACTCTCCTACTAAATTCTATTAAGGATGAATGGATTGATCTTCTTAACCTAGTGGGAAAAGGAGATGTTTATCAATTGTCATTTCAAGAGATTTGTGAATTGTGTAAGAACATATCAAGAGGAAAAGAAAAATATGCAAGATCCTTTGAGGATCCTGTTATGGAAACAATACGTAAGTCGACATCAGTATTGGTAAGTCAAATTGAACTTAACAATTTGCTAGAGACTTTTGTTAATTTAAAAGAACAAATTGATATGCTAAGAATGGAAAACAACCAAATAGTTGAGAATGTTGTTGCATTTATGTTTTTCCTTAAATGCAAAATGAAACATTCTTTGCATGAATGTCCACTTTATAACATTAAAATGTATGAAATTTGTGCAGGATCACATACTACGAAATAGTGCCCATCATTTCTGGGGTTAAACGCAGTTTCCTAAGGACAAAATCAAACTTTGGAACAATCTTGTTATGGGTCTCCAAAAAGATAATGGAAACCTCATCAACCTGGTATGATGAAATATCATTGTCAACAATGTCAAAGTTATGAACAACAAACTCAAAGTAATTTCCAAACACCCTTGCCTTGGCAACCTTGGCCATCTCAATCCCAATCTCAAAACCAATCTTGGAAACAAGTTTGGCAAGGGCCTTATAGAAGAAACCCACCGTATCCTCAATCTTTTCGTCACTATACTCAATTCCAAGCTCAATGCTATTCATAATATTCACCTCCACCACAACATCCATTTCACACTCAATTGACCGCAATTCAACCATTACCATCCATACAAGTACCTCAAAGATCCATTTCCACTCTAGTACTTGGACAACCACTTAGAATTCTGAACAATAAAACACTTCAATCCACTCATAATGTTGAGGTACTACAAAATAAGGCACCAATTGCCATTCAAGAACAACAATCAAAAGAGGAAAAATATTCAGGTAACTTCCCAGAATCATGGATGCATGTTAAAAAAGAGAAGTTGTTGAAACCTAAGTGTCATGTAGGTATATAACCTGATTCTATGAATGAATATCACACCTCTAAAGACTTGCATGACATGATATCATAAAACCAAGGAAGACAATATTACATTGAATCTTGGTTTAAGACAGTTATCGAATCTCAGGATTCCATTTTTCAGTATCTTCTAACATTATTCAAATCAAGGCAATTGGTCTCTCATTCACAAGTACATATCAAAGAGTATCTTTTAAACATTAATATGAGTTTACTAATGATTTTGTTATGCAAATGGATGCATTGGAAATTCTCTTATACTCAAGAGAATGTTTTATTTCCTTTTCAATAGAATAGGACTAACAAATAAAAACAAGTTTTTGTGATTTTTAAGGTAAATTTGCAATTTTCTGGTGCATTAAGAACCATCCATTTACTAACCCTTTGGAAAGAAAAATTTGCAATAAAATAAACCATTGTGAATGAGGAGCACAAGCGAAGGTGGAAGAATGATGGAGCACAAGCAAAGGTGGAAGAATGATAGTTTGAGGTAAGAGATCGATTCTTTTCATTTTATGTTTTGCATCTGAATTTTTAAAAGATAAGAATCAACTAATAAAACCTTGAGTAAGCTCTCCTCCTATGCTTTCTGTGACCTAAAAGATCAGAAAAAAAAAAAAATTCATGTTAGTATATCTTTTGTTAAAAATAAATAAAAAATTATTCTTCTCTTTCATTATTTGTTTCTTTTAAAATATATATATTAAAATGGAACATAAAAAAAATAAATGTTTCATTAAATTTTAAAATAGAACATAAAAAAAATTTCCTTCATATATATTAAAAGTGAACGAAACACATGTAAAAAAAAAACAAAATATATTTATTTGTTTAAAATTTTTTGAAAAGAAAACAAATACATTGTAAAAAAAAATCATTTTTCTAAGAGATTAATTAAAAAAAAAATTAAAACAAAACAACAAAAACGTTAATGGCCCATGGCCTGCCCATGCACACAACCAAAGGCACACATATATAAAGACCAAAGGAGGCCCACGCATATGTGTGAGGCCAACCATTGGCTTGGCCTTGCGCATATTCACAAGCCTCCAAACGGCCCAGCCAACTCCGACGACCAGCAGCCAAGGCTAAGGCCACAGGCATCAAATGACCCAGCCAACCAGCCATAGAGTGATGGCCAGCCACCCAGAAGCATTGCTAAGCCGTAGAGAAAAAATAAATCAATAATTTAATAATAATAATAATAATTAATAATAAAAAAGGTAAATTATTTAAAAAAATTCTTACTATAGAAAATTTCAGAATGATATTTTCTCTATGCTACAATCTGCAAAATATATATATATAATATTATATATATCATAACATTTACCAGATTTTATAGAATTAAAAGTGGTTAAAAAAAATCCACTTTTTGGGAAAAAAAAGGAAGACTTCAGAAGATATGAAAAATGATTTGTCAAATATTTTGGAATCTCATTTTCGTAAAAATCCTTGGATTAGAATCATATTTTTCCTAAAAATCTTGGATTTAAATTGGCCACTTGTCAATTCATCATGTCAATTTTCATTTTTAGAATAATTAAAATTTCCAAAATTCCATTAAATTCATAAATGTGACTTGTTGTCTATTGGTAAGTCATTCAAATTGGATAATGGAGGTCATGAGTTCAATTGTTGTGGGGATTGGATTTTTTTAATTATTCTACAAATTTGACACAACATTAATTACAAAACAATTTTTCCGCCACATGGCAGCACAACATTGGCCAATATTGCACATTCATCGCCACATCATTAGTCAAACAATCAACATGTCACATCATCCATTTTCCATGTCACTCACTACCACATCACTATTACACAATCACCCTCCATCTGCTAGCTCAGTTTTCAACACTAAAAATGGATCAAGAAGAAGAACGATAAGGGTGCTTCATCTATAGGATTATTGTTTTGCACAATACCTTGAGGAGAATCTTGTAGATGGAAGATTAAATCCTATAGACATGCATTTTCGTTTCATAAAGTATTTTTATATGATCATGTTTCTTTAAGTCTTTCAAGAACAGAAGTCAACAACATCAAAAACTAGAAAATTTTATGTCATGACTCAGCCGAAGAAGATTGACAGGATTTTTAGATGCAAGAAGCGTGCGGTCCTACAACTGAGAAACCTCATAACAATCTTCATTGTTTCACCCAAATTTCAAATCAGCCTAACTTTCTCATACGACATTGGATTTCGATGATTCAAGCATCACTACAGAGATCACGACGAGATATACATAATGAAAAACCTATAATCATAGTTTGAAATAGAAAAAGAATGAATAAATTGTGGACAAGACACAATAGGTAACTTGAGGCACTAGTTTCGATACGGGTAAAAATTCATTTGGTTTCTTCCGTGAATTTGTTTTATTATTACCGATTCTCAATTTTTTTTCTAAATGTCATTAATAGATAGATTGATCACATCTCTCTTTTGATGATATTACATTCCATTGCAGAAGAAGAACTAGTTTTTTGCAAGTTCCAAAAGGAATAATAGTGACCATAAGCAAACAGTGTCTCTCTCAAAGACCACATTTATTTCACAAAAACATGATCAAAGCAACATCAAAGACAAAACATCAAAGAATAAGCATATGATGTCAGATCAGATCCAACACTTGAGAGCTTTCATATGCCAGTCCCACTATTGCATTCCTCCTTCTTTAGTCAATAAAACCTTCATCAAATTTTCCTTCACTGCTCATTTTCTTTCATAGTCATTTCCTGCCTTGCTTTCACTAACTTGTAACACACCAATATAAACATTCGTCTCCTCTACAAAGATGATTCATTCCATTTCCTTTTAATTTTTTGAAATAAACCTTGATCCTCTGCAAAATTTCTCATCCATAATCCTTCAAAATTATTATTTCATGATGATGGAGGATTCCTTAAGGCCTCCCTTCTGACAGGTCTTGGCCTATTGACATTAGCACATTATCTACATTCAAGGCTGGAGTCTTTAGTAGTACCTTGAGGCTTGTATGCCTTAATGACAGGCTCTCTTGCCAGCAATCATGGGAATACACCAATTTCCCTTGATCGTTGGATGTTGCAAGTGGCTCGACATCACCTCATCTATTCTCCCTTCGCAAGATGTACTTAGTATCGTTGGCGGTGCTAGACCTACCAACATGTCATGGGGATCTCCCTAGTAAGAAGTCCCAATTAGACCTAAGACGGTTTGGTGTAGGAGTCCCAGAAGTGGTTCGTAAGGTAATGCCTTGACTGTGATGTTGCATAGAGGCAAGTAGAATAACTCTGTCAGCAGCAAGGGTGTGACTGATGTAGTGAGTCAAGGAAGGTGTATGAGAGGTTGTTACAGATCCATTTGGACATATCACTCCCATCATCTAGATCAGTGTTTTAGGGCACATCAAACCCTAATTTCAATTGCTACATGCCCTAAACAAGTCACCCTTTTGAATGCCTCCTTCCTAGAGAGTTTCATGACATGAAGACATCTTGAAATTACCTCTAGAGGGACCAACACAGGTAGGCCCATGTAAGGGTATGCTATAGAGTAGTTGAGTCCATGCTAGGGTGCTCTACAGAGAACTTAGGCCTCCTTTCACCTGCGCTAGGAGAGATTGAGTGAAATTCACATAGGGTTTGGGGAATATTCTTATCCTTTGGAGTCATCTAGAAGGTTCCCTCACTTATCAACTCCTATCAGCTTGAAAATGGATGAGGAATGAGTTAAGATGCATCCTATCCTCTCATCACTTCCTCCATGGGACTAATTCTAAGCATGGAAGGCCATTCAATACCACCATTTATGACAAAACCTCCTTAATCTCTCTATAAATTGAATCTAAGTGACTAAGGGCTAGACTATGTTGATTGTAAGGAGATAATGTTTCTATGAGAATTGGATTTGAAGCAAGTATTGTAATGCTACAAGTCTGTCATGATTTTGATGTGATGTCGATGGGATCCAAGCTGGAGGAATGACTTTGAATCAAACACAATGGTTTCAATTCCTTCTTCTATTCAATAAATTATTTGAACCTTTCTCCCATATTTTTGTATTCTCATATGATGCTTATATGTGTGAAATGTATCTGATTCCATTCACTTGTATCCAATATATTATTTTCTTTGATCGGTTGTTTGTCTTCTGTTGGTGTTTACAGGCACTTCTCAAGTGTGTTAAGTACAGGAAGGAGTGACAGGTTCGATACAAATGAGACAAGAGGAAAGTAGAACTACAAGTAGGTCTTCTCATGTTCTTTGTCTTATCTATTGCTTATAGCAAAAGGCTAAAATTCTTTAAACTATTGTTTTAGATATGGCTACTTATTTAGGGAATTAGTATTTATATGTAGATACCAAATTCTCTAAAACAAAGGTTCCAATACAATGAAGGGGAAAGGAGGTGAATGTGAGTTCTAGGTTGAAAGGGATTAGTCCCAACTCGGCTAGAAACACACAACTCAAAGGACATTCACAGCTTCTGGCAAAGCAGTCCGCTCGGATATGGCAGTCACATAATACAAGGTAAGATAACATGTACAACACTTGTGGATCAGTCCAAGATGGGTGTGATGGTTGTTATAGCAAGGTTTAAGTGAAAGGTCTATCTAATGTTCAGCAGAGAATTCGACACAGACAATGACAACATTAACAACATATTCAACACATTAACAACAAGATTCATATAATTTCATGTGAATCAGTTCATACACAAGTACATAAGTTAAACAACACATATCATTAAAGAAACTGGAGCAGTCCAAGTACAATGACAAAATATGCATGGAGATGTGTTGGTTCTTATTATATAAAGAAATGTAAGTCACAATAATACAATACATCCATGTAAACCTACTAAACCCGACAATGGAACATTATAGCCACATCTTCTTGCCCCTCCAAAGAGATGTATTAGGTCGGTGCAATGGAGAAGCCAAGGCGCATTACAACACTTTGCAAGCCTTCTTCTAAATAGTCTTAGTAGAAGCTTGGCTAACCAAAAGACCATACAATGAGCTATGAGAGAATATTTATAGCAAAGGGTGGGGTGACCCTTGACATTACCCTTTGTGATAGTTCAACTACCCTCATAACTCTTCACCTACTCTATGATTGTTATATCCAAATATTGACACCTGACTTGCACTTGACATGACTCAACATTACAATGTACATGTACTCATGCGAGACAACATGTCTTAAGAAAGATTTCAAGAAATCACTAAAACTTGGTGTACTATGGTGGGACCAACTCTTTGACATGCTTGTGATGGTGAAGTTGGTGAGCTGATGCCAAGCTTGGTTGTCTGTGATGGTGTGCATGCACCTCATGATGACATCTTGCTAAAGAAAAGTCTTCTTGCTTTCGTTGCAACCCATGCATTGGTTCAGCCCCTTTATCCAATGTGTCTGCTAACATGTGTGTGGTCTTCTTGGGTGTATATGAAATGAAAACACACTAATGCATAGTGTTCATGTTGATCTTCAAGTGTGCGTTGGTGGTCATGGACATCAACTTGCCAAAGTACTTATTCGGCTCTAGTTGGACTTGATCTTGTCTTTGCTTTGGTGAGTGTGTTGAATGGGTTGCATTGAATCCATGTGCACAATGACATGGATGCTGCTGAATCCATTTCATGTGATCAACCACACTGCGCACCATGTCTGCTTTGTGTTATCTGCTAGGGTGGATCTTTAACTTGTCCAAGTTCAATTTCATTCATGAGTGCACATTGCACCCACTGTTGTTCCTGATCCTGCTGCAATTCATTCATCTATCTGCGCAACTTCATGTTGTTCTTGATATGCTCCTTCAGCACATAAATATCTTTATTTGTTACATATTCTGCCTTCATGCGATCTTCACGTCACGTTGTCACTCCATAGCCGGAGTCTCCAAAGTTGCTTTCATCATCAATGGACTTTCTTAAGCTTGCAACCTTGTTTTGCCTCGGTGTTATCAACAACCCTCTTCTTGCATTCGTTGCATTCGGTATGCTTTCTTTAGCATTTTTTCATGATGGTACTCACTATGATGCTGCCACTTCATGTGCTTGTCTACGAACAACTTGATGTCTTGTGAGTAGGCAAGCTCATAGAAACTTGATCTATTGCATCCCCAAGCGTGCTATGAACGGTGTACTCATCTCTACTTTTCTGCAAATCATTGTACTGGTACTACTGAGAGGTAGATGAACACCTGTGATACCTGCAAACATGGAAACACTCAGAGCAAGCAATATGTCATTCAAAAACCAAAATGAACATGAGAACTGACTTGCAACATACATGGGTGAATGATCATGAAAGTTGCGCAATTTCAGCCGAGAGGTCAGGCGAGTGACTTATAGGAGTACCCTAGGCATAGTCTGGGCTACTGGGAGACTGGCTAACTACTGGGATTGTGCAATGCACAGTCCAGCTTGGCTGCTAACTATTGGGATTGCGCAATACAAAATTGCAGCTGGGAAGGACTACTAGCCTAGGGACATATTTGCATAGTTTCTTGGGCCAAGCAGCCACTTTCCTCCAGAAATGTACAAAATAGTCCTAAAGGCCATTATTGGGAAGCTGTGTACAAATATGGAGAGGAAGGTGAGCCTTCCTTTCCCAGGTTGCGTAATGTAGCACTGGTGATGAGCCCCAGAAATGGGTAATTATATGGGCTCATTCTACCTCTTATTTCGACTTAATCCACCATTCTCATTAGTTTATTACATGTTTTTGAATATATTTATGCTAATAGAGCGAATTGGGTTAGTCACTTTGACATGTAGTCTAATGAATGTTTTATGCAAATTTTTTGGCAAATTTTGGACAAAGTCGAAGGATTTATGAGCAAATGGTAGCCAAAACTCGTGGAAAATAGGGAAGGAGATTTCTAGGGAGGATGTCTCCTACATTTATGACCTCTTTCCTTGAATCCTCCATCAACAACGCGAAGCACAGAGGTCCACATTGATGATTCCAAGGGGCAGCTGAGCAAGTAAAGAAGGATTGATGTTTATCTCTAGTCCTAGGAAGTCGAGTTCCTTGATTTTAGGAGAACTGTTGAAGAAATCCATTTTTATAAATAAGAAGGCTTAGAGCCTTAGTAGGTTAGCCCATTATTACTATATTTTCATACTTTTGTGCAGCATTGTGTTCACCTCATTTTTGAGTTCCTTTTTTAGAACAATTTATGTAATGTAGCTGCTATTTTTTATAATGAAGATGAAACAGTTTTTGAGCCAACACTGATCTCTTTCATATGGTTGAAGCTCTTGGTTTAGGGCCCAACCCAAGCTACCCAGCACCTCCTACTATGTACTTATATGTTTTTGCCTCAATTCATGAGTTAATTTATGTTGCATAGATTCATTTTACTTTGTTAGATTAGGTTGCTTTTGATGGTTAGTATAGTTACTACATTTACATGATAAGATTCAAAAAGGCCAACAACAGGCCCTAATATCCTTTCTCCCTTCTTGGGACTACGATTTGAGGTCGAAGCACTGTTGTTGCCACCAAAAACACAGTTTTTTCTCTTCCATGCAACTGCTAGTGTGATAAGTTGATTTGGGAAAGTTGATATTGATTTAGATTCAGTTGCTTAGATGATCTCGTGTTCTTTCCCCATAGATCTCTCTACATGATTTTCTATTCATCGGTTACTCTTCAACATTTTCTATTTGTAGGTCAGAAATTAGGTCAAGCTAGACAAAGTTTTGTTTTCATGGTATAGTTAGTTCTTTATTTCGTCAGTTTTGATAAGTAAATGTGCAGATCTCTTGTAGGACATCTTTCCTCACCATACATCCATAGAATAACTAGCACCAACCCACTTCTCATAGATTTCCCAACTCATTCGCAATTTTCTGCCAATCTGCCCTAATTTATGTTTTTTTCCCTAAAGCTACTTTCTTGCCATTTGAACAAATCCAACCATCACATTCATTCTTGATCTTCCTTGAGAAGTTCTATACACTTCAAAACCTTCATCTAGTCTTCAGTTCCCATTTCCTATCATTTTTCCACCTTCAAAACTCCAAAAATAGCTCTTGGCCTCCTCTTGTAGATCCTCCTGTAGATCCTCTGTAGCCTCCTGTAGAATTTCCTGTGGGTGATTTTTCGAAGTCCCACTATGAAAGTCTCCAGAAGGGAACTAGGCACTTCTTAGGACTTCTCCACACCTTCTTCCACCTCCGCAACAAGCAAATCCATCTTCCTTTACTACCAAACCTCTGCACAATCACAACCAAATAAATCACAAGCATAATAATTTCACATAAAAACACCCAAAAGCACAAAAAGATGTTTTCTTCTCATTTATTTTTAGAAGTAGCTTGAATAAATGAAATTTACCTTTTCAGTAGTTAATGGCACTCATTTCTTTAGTTTTCATATTTTTTCTTGCAAAAGTAGGGTTAATAGGTAAATTAGGGTTTGCTAGAGTTTGCTAGGGTTTGCGTTAGATTTCAATTCTACTTCTCTTTCTGCAAATGGAATAGCCCCTATAGAGTTAGTTTTCTTTCATCACAGTCAAAGCTTCTTCTGAGAACTCATATAAGTTGGCTTAAGCGCCTAGCAAACTTACACCAGTTGATCAAGTGACAACCTACAGAAAGAGCTAGCACTTGTGCATATAGCATCGTCGCTTCTAAATTTGTTACAAACTACCGGGTTGATAAAAGTAAAGTAGGAAGCCCCAGGAGTTGTAGCATTATTGCTACAATACTGGTGCTCACCACTTTTTGTCACTGTTGCCGAGGACGCATCAAAGTATTTTGTGATTATTTCTTTTCTTCTATTTTCTACTGCAACATTCTACTAAGTAGTTTATTCCAGCGAAAGAACAGTAGTTGTTTCATTTCAATTCTATAATTTCATTTCAGCAAGCATAGATTATGCATTTCCTGCTTCATTTCAATTCTGCAATTTCATTTCAGCAAGCGTAGATTAGGAATTTCCTACTTTCATTTCAATTCTACAATTTCAGTTCAACAAGTGTAGATTAGGCATTTCCTACTTTCATTTCAATTCTGCAATTCCCATTCTAGAAAAGTAGATTAGTCATCTCCTGCTTTCATTTCAATTCTGTAAATTTCCATTTCAGCAAGATTTATTTCAGTTGGTTGGAATTTGTTGTTCAATCCATCTTAGTTTTGGAGGTAAAAGCAAGAAAAACAAAAATCACCAAAAAAGAGATTTCCTTTCATGCCACGTAGGAACAGATACAGTTCAGGAAAATTCCTACCCAACACCCCCACCACATCACTAATTCACCCTTCTCTCTTCTTTGGTGGCAGTGATCCAGAAGAACCTATAGGTGAACCTCCAGAGATATACGAAAATCCTATAATAGAAGAAGAGTAAGAAACCATTCCTCTTGAGATGATGGCTAAAAACACAAATGTTAGAGGAAATGGGGAAATAATAGAGGATGCCTTTCATATTCAAGAGACTAATGGGGACACTAAAATGAAAAAAATAAGTCCTTCAGCCTTACCTTACTTCCATGGATTGACTACTGAAGATCCTAATACCTTCTTGCTTGAATTCATTGTTCTCTGTCGAACCTATGACTATGCAGAAGATGAGCATAAGTTCAAATTGTTTCCTTCTACCCTCAAGGATGTAGTATTGCACTGGTTCATGGGGTTACCTAGAAAGAGCTTCACAACTTGGGCTCAGATGCAACAAGCCTTTAACAAAAAATACCAGAACTACTGTAGATCAAAGGATACCAAGGAAGAAATCTTATGATTGACCATGGGAAGTGGTGAGTCCTTAGAAGACTATGAAGAGAGGTTTCAACTCAGTTATAAAAGGTCCAGGTGCACACTTGATTCCGAATCTCTAAAGTTAGTCTTGCTCAGAGGAGTCCCTGAAGACCTTCTAGATACCCTCCATTTGCTGGCTAGGGGAGACATCTACCAACTACCTTATGATAACATAAAGATTGTGTTTAGAAACCATTCTAAGTTAGCCAGAAAGAGATGTAGGGGAGGCCAACCTTTAGCCAGTACATCCTTATCCATTTCATCCCTTAGAAGTGAATTTGAGAATCAGCTAGAAGATATCAAGAGCAAGATGACGCAGAATCTTGCCATGCAAATGGATACCTTGCATATCAAAAGGAAACAAGAGGAAGCCAAGAGGGCTTTGGCTATATTTTGTCCTAGGTGCACTAGAAGGCACCCTTAGAACGAATGTCCATTGAACTCTATAGAAGTGTGTTTAGTTTGTGAAGAAGACCATCCTACGAATCAGTGCCCTTCCTTGCTCGAACTTAAAGCTACATATCAAGGGGCCGAAGGAGCCACTCAACCACTCTATTTCCTGAACCAAAGGAGGCCACATGGGCCCAAACCATACCAGCAGGGAATGCAAGGGACATCCTAGACCTATTACAACCCCAATCAAGCCACCTCCATGCCTTCTTGGGGTCCCCCTACTCATCCTTCCTAGTCCACACCCCTTCCTTAGTCATATCCATCTCAATACCATGCTCAACAAGTTGCTTATTTGTTTCACTCTTATGCTCAGCCACAACCTCAATGGAATGCACCTCATTAGGGGTGGAGGCCCCAGTAGAACTCTTCTCCTACTCTTTTTCCTCCACCACCTATTCAACCACAACCATTGCCTCCTTCTCCACAAAGGAAACCTCAAATACCTACTCAACCAAACCCAAACCCCAATAACAGATAGGCCCAGTAGGTATATAGTGGAGAAACATCATGCCTAACCTATGCTGTCGAGATTCAAGAGATTAACTTACGATGTGGGAAGGTTCTCCTAAATAGCCAACCTGCCTCTAAGGAGGATGTGGAAAAATAGGAAAGCGAACCAAAGGCTATTCCACCCTTTCCTAAGAGATTAATTAGAACCACACAACCGACCCAGAAAAAAACTGAACTTCTGGGAGAATTAAAACTGTTATGTGTAAATATACCACTTCTTCAAGCCATAACGGATGCGCCTATATACAACAAAATGATCAAGGAGAAGTGCTTCAGGCACCCAGGTAGGGGTAGGAGAGATGCTCCAATAATCAATGTCATAGGACAACTGTCTGACCTGATGTTGAGATAGGTGATCTGTCCGAAATATCTAGACCCTAGATGTCCTGTATTCGATGTCCACATCAGTGGCACCATAATCCCCCATACCTTGATTGATCTAGGGGCTACCATCATTGTGATCACTATGGAAACTATGCTCAAGATCAACCTTCAGGGCTCTCTGAGAAACACCACAACAGTACTGCAGTTAGTAGATCGCTCCACTCTGACCCCTGAAGGGATTTTCGAAGATGTAATGGTCTCCATTGATTATTGGGAGTACGCTGCTGATTTCCTAGTTCTCCAACCAAAGGCAAAGCTCACTAGGTATCCTTTCATCCTGGGAAGACCTTGGTTGGCTACTACATATGCCTACATTAGTTGTCGAGCTGGGAACATGACAATCAAGAAGGGGCATATGTCTAAGTAGCTAGTCCTATATTCTCCTACCCAAAAATTTTTAGAACATGATTTACCTCTTTGGTTGGAGGAGGAAGATGAGGATGAAGTATATTCCACACCACTGTGTAGTAGAAGCTACCATGGGGGGCCCACAAACCAAGGATGATCTTTTTGAAGACTTCATTCAGAATCCACCCCCCAGTGTGTTGCCATTAGAAGAGCTGGTGGAAGAAACCCAAGCCAACGCTTTAGTTGATCTATGCGTGGCTAATGTGACCTCTCTCCAAGTTAAGAATGTAGAATTTGGCCTAGAAAGAACCTTGAAGATCAGCTCATCCCTATCCACCTCTCAGGAGAAAAAACTGTGTAGCTTATTGAGAAACCACTTGGATGCTTTTGCTTGGAACTATAAGGAGATGAAGGGAGTCCACCCTGCAGTCTGTACTCATCACATATACATTAAGGAAAGTTGCAAACCAGTCAGGCAACCTCAAAGGAGGATGAATCTAGCCCTTAAGGACATTGTCAAAGAAGAACTGCAAAAGTTACTAGATGCAAGATTCATTTACCCCATCTCTGACAGCGAATGGGTCTCTCTTTTGGTGCCAGTGCTAAAGAAAAATGGGAAGTGGAGAATTTGTGTTGATTATCGAGAACTAAACAAGGCCACCAAGAAGGACCATTTTCCTCTTTCTTTCACAAATCAAGTATTGGATGGCCTCGTAGGGAAGAAGTTCTTCTCTTTCCGAGATGGGTTTGGTAGGTACAACCAGATCCAAATCAGCCTAAAAAAGCAAGATAAGACCACGTTCAATTATCCATGGGGTACCTTTTCATACCAAGTCCTTCCTTTTGGGTTGTGCAATGCTCCCGCCACTTTCTAGAGAGCATTATTGAGTATATTTGTTGAACTAGCTCATGGCTCAGTGGAAATATATATGGATGACTTTACCCCTAATGGTTCTAACTTCCAAGAAGCCTTGACTAACCTGGGAAACGTTTTAGCCAACTTCATTGAAATGAACCTATCCCTAAGTCCTGAAAGACACAAATTCTTGATGACTGAAGGGACCGTGCTAGGTCATACAATTTCTCAACAAGGATTATAGGTGGATCCCAACAAAATTGCCATCATCCAAAGGGTCCCACCTCCTCAAAAGGTAAGAGATGTTCGGAGTTTCCTATGCTTAGCAGGGTATTATAGAAGATTCATTAAGGATTTCAGTAAGCTAGCCTCTTCATTGTTTGGTCTTTTAGGGAAAGATGTTGAGCTCACATGGACTGAGAAGTGTTAAGAGGCTCTGGATACCTTGAAAAGTAAACTAGTGCCTACCCAAATTTTGAGAGGTCCAACTGGGCCCTACCTTTCCAAATTCATACAGATGCCTCAAACAAAGCAATAGGAGTAGCCTTAGGGCAAATTGATGAGAAGCTACCTTATGCCATATATTTTGTAAGTAAAAACATGTCCAAGGCAAAATTAAACTACACTGTAACTGAAAAGGAGCTCCTAGTTGTAGTCCATTCCCTAAATAAGTTCAAACACTACATCATTGGCTATCAAACATTCGTACACACTAATCATGCTGCAATTAGGTATTTAATAAACAAACAAGATGTAAATGCTCGTATTATTAGATGGTTATTTTTATTGCAGCAATTTGATTTAACCATTGTTGATAAGTCGGGTAAGGAAAATGTTGTTGTTGATTTTCTGTCTAGACTGGATTTGCCTGTAGGTGAAGAAGGAATGGTGGATGATCGAATGCCAGATGAACACCTATTTTCTATCTTAGTACTCTCTCCATGGTTTGTTGATATAACAAATTACTTGGTTTCAGCACAGTTTCCACCACACTTGTCCTCAAAAGAGAAGAGCAAGATTGTGAGGAAAAGTGCTTCATTGACCTAGATTGGGGGCAACCTTTTCAAACTTGGCATATATCAGATTTTGAGGTGATGTGTCAGGGAGGAGGATGTTTTTGACATTCTGCTAACCAGTCATGATGGGCACTGTGGGGGCCATTTTGCAGCAAAGAGGATTGCCTTCAAAATTCCATAAGCAGGTTACTATTGGCCCAATCTTCATCAAGATGTCAGGAGATATATCAGCCAATCTGACCAATGTCAAAGGATAGGGAAACCTACTCCAAGGGATGAGATGCCCCTGCAACCTCAAGTGACTCTCGAGTCATTTGAGAAGTGGGGCATGGACTTTGTGGGTCCTATCGGCCCTCCTTCAAAACATAAATCTTACATCATTGTGTGCATTGATTACTTGACAAAATGGGCAGAAACAGAGGTGATCAAGGCAACAAGAGAAGAAAAAGTAGGAAATTTTTTTAGAGAGGATATCTTCTACAAGTTTGGCTATCTAAGAGAATTAGTTACAGATCAAGGTTGTTAGTTTACATCCAAATTGATTGAAGACCTGCTCACACATCACAAAATTAAGCATAGAACTTCCACCCCTTATCATCCATAGGCAAATGAACAAGTGGAACTCACTAATAGAGCTTTGGAAGGCATTTTGATCAATGTAGTGAGCAGCAGTAGAAAAGATTGGGCAGATCAATTGGTTGAGGCCACCTGGGCCTATAACACCACCTGGAAAACCACCACAGGGTTCACACCCTATGAGCTGGTCTATGGGAAGAAGGCCTTGCTGTCAATAGAATTTGAATATAACACACTAAGGATAGTAGCTCAGCTAGACATAGATCCTAGCCATGCACAAAAAGAAAGGTTACTTCAGCTAAATGGATTGGATGAATAGAGATTGTAGGCCCTTCTCCTCTCAGAGGTAGTCCAACTTCAAAGCAAAATATGGCATGATAGACACCACAAAGAAAAACAATTCCAGGAAGGAGATTGGGCATTGTTGTATGGTTCAAGCTATAAATATTTCAAGGGCAAATTGAGGACAAGATGGTTGGGACCATACACAATAGAAAAGTGCAATGGTAATGGTTCAGTGCTGATCCAGACCATTGATGAAGAAGTGATCCCCATGCTCGTCAATGGGCATTAGTTGAAGATCTATACGAAGCCCCTCTCGAAGAAAGAATTCATTGAGAATCTGAGGAAAACAGTGTTGGTAGTGGAGTAGGTCTCTACCTCCACTCCACCCAAACCCTCAAAAAAAAAATAAAAAATAAAAAAACCCTAGGTGAAAACCTCTTGGAGGCACCCATGGCAGGCAGTGAGGGTCAAAACCTCCTGTAGGCACCCCAAATATCTCAAAAAAAAAAAAAAAAACAGAGAAGAAAAAAACAGAAAAACTAACTTCTTTTGAATTTATTGCAAATTGTAGGAGGGTCACAGAAGAAAAAATGGCATGGCCGAGCTGAATACACCCTTGATAGATAATTTCTCCATTTCCATTGTCTTTTCCCAACCCCTGGTCTCACTTGTTCTGGAAATTATGCGCCCTACAGGAAGCTCTGTGCATTCTACATGAGGCTCGTGTAGAAACCACAGAGAGCTCGAAATCAAGTCTAGAAAAGAATCAGAGGGCTAGAAATTTGTCTAGAGGACCTGTGGACCTCCTTGCCACCATTCATCCCCCCAAGTTTCCATTCCATCCCTGCACCACTACATTTCCACTCGCTTCTTTCTTCCCTGCGCAAGAAAACAAGAAATCCTATTTCTTTTGTTTTTTTTCTTGAAAAAAATGAAGAATAAAGAGCAGCACTCTTAACGTGTTTCATACCTAGTGCATACCAGCTACTTTTCCTTCAGAACCTTCCTCAACTATCTCTTCATTCCTTGCACAAAACTTAGCTAGAAATTTTAGACGGAGAAGCAGTTACAGGAAATCCTGTACGATTCCTGTAACAGCTGATCCCCTTAAAAGAAAAGCTCCAAAAGCAGGGTTAGTGCAGCCATAGGTGTATACAACGCACAAGGAGTCATTCCTGATTAAGAAGATCACCAGCATGAGACAGCCAAGTCACCAGTTCAAAAGCCATGAGCGGCCAACAATAAAAACAATCCATGAACAGAGTGCCGAAGTCTGAGCATGCAAAGCACGGTAGCGACAAATATGTATGTGTCTAAACCCATTCTTCTATTGCATGAATACGATTTAGAAACTGCATGAACCATTGAGATGGTTGTGATTAAATGAAATCAGTGGCCAGCTAACTGGCCATCCTCGTCTAGTTCAAACAAGCCTCGTCCAATTCAAACAACATTCAGTGGATGCAATTGTCACTTGTGTTCAGTCAACTCGGGAAGAAAAACTCAAAACAAGTAGTGGTGGTGGCGTGTAACGGGAATGATGGAAATGATTGCAGGTAGGCAGCATGAAGTATCATAATGGCACTGAAGTAGGGACCAAGGGTCTGGATGGGGATAACGTACCCTTCCTGCCACCTCACCTCGTCACCACAAAACACACCATAAGCTTAAGTACGCTATAGTTGAAGCACCCACCACCTTTGTTTTCATTTGCATCAATGAGTTCTCGGCCACAACAACTCACTTACCACCTTTAGAACCTCGAAACAGTTACTTTCTACCAGTTTTGAAACCCTTCTACTTATCGGGTTCTACAGGAGCATTATTGCACTCTACAGGAGTGGAAACACAGTCTACAAGAGCCTTTCCACAGGAAGGCCAATGAGCATCTCTACACAGGGAAAATTTGGGATTTTATGCCAATTCAAGCTCAAAAAAGGTAGGCTCAGAAAACCCACTCTGCATATCATATATCTACAAAAGGTGGTGGGATTTGAAGTGAAGTATTGAGTTGAAAAGAAAAAATGAGAACAAAAGTTTGCCTCTGTTTTGTTTGAAATATATACAGTGTCTCCATTTTACTCTCTGCATTGAAAGTCTGTCTCTTTCTCCTCCATGGTATTCTCCTGTCTGAAGAATTGATGCAACCATAGGAATTTAAGCTTGTAAAACAATAAATTTGCATTGGGTGGTCTTCTTACTTTGTGAAAAAGAAGAAAAAACAGTGTCTGGCATACTCGCTGTGTTTTTAAAAAAATATTGATTTTCTCAAACAGCCTGAGAAGTAAATTAAAGTTGAAAACAGAGTTTGAAAGGCAGGAAAATTACAATTTGTTTTTCTTAAAAGGAAGAAACATGAAAAACTCTCTCTGGTTAAAAAAAACACCTTTGTTGTTCCTCTGTTTTTGGGTTTGAGAATTCATTTCCTTCCTCCTTAGCTGAGAATTTCCAGGAGTCACCGAACATAATGACAGGGGGTTTTATGAGAAAGGAGCCTATGAATTCCACCAAATTACATGAACACCCAGAAGTCGTAGCCCCCTTTACCAGGGAAAATTGGATGCCTTTCTTTGACAAATTTCATGGGTATGATGAGGAAATTATAGAGGAATGTTTTTTGTCTTTAAGACCCCATTCAAAAGCCCATGCTACAGTTAGTTTCAGGGGTCTAACCATAGAATTTACACCAGAATTCATGAGCAGAATTACAAGTCTTCCACTTGGGCTCCCCTAAAGCAAAGAAGAAAAAACACTAGGACAGGTTGCTAAAAAGACCTTTTTCCAGCCTGATGAACATCCTATGGAGGATAAGAGTGGGATCAGAAGGACAAGTATACCTTATCCATGGGGTGAGGTTAGCTACTAGATCATGAAATATATCTCCTGTGAAGGAAGATACAGTATAGTATATGGTTATCATTTCAGATTGTTACATGAACTAATATATGGAATAGACCTACCTACATCTAGAAAACTTAGTCTTCCATATTTTCTCCTCCAATCCTTGATAGAATGTAGCACTAAATTGAATGCACGGGTTCTAGACCAGCTGGCTCATCATGGGCTCATTAAATTGCTCGTAGAGGATGCCCTCGACACATACACAATCCCTATAGCCTAGGAAATTTTCAGGAATATGAATAAATAAGATGACATAAAAACTCTCACTGATTACCTTAGTCCATCTGGAAGTGAAGAGGAGGAGCAAAAAGAGTAACTTGAGAAGGAAATCCATGAAGAAGCACAAAATATTCAATTGGAAGAAGGAAAAGAAGAAAAACGGAGAAGAGATGAGGAGAATGACACCACCATGGATGAACCTAAAGCAAAGAAGAAAACAACATAAAAAACAAGAAAAGGGAAAACCACAGCAAAGAAAAGGAAAAGGACAAGAACTGAAAAGAAGAAGCCCTAGACAGCTTAGAAAAAGATTGACATAGGAAAGGCAGAAACTCAGCAAGTAGAGGAGAAAACAACACCAGAGACAGCAGAAACAAAATTAGAGACAGCAGACATAGGCAAAACAACAGATGAAGAGGTAGAAAAATAGAAAAAAGAAGTGTCTCCTAAGACACTAGCAATAGAAGTAGCAATTGTTCTTGCTGCACTTAGTACTCCATCCAAGCAAAAGGGGAAAAGAAAAAGACAACGATCTATGTATTTCGAAGCTCGAACGAGCACTAGAATCAAGATGGGAAAGCCTCAGCCACCTTCTAAAGAACCCATCATCATTGAGGATGCACCTACTGTAACAAAGGAGGAATCTCCCTTCGAAATCTCCATCACTTACGAGAGAGGTAGTCCTAAGACCTCTACCTCGAAAGAAATGATCAAATTAATGGAATCTAAAGCAGTCCTACAGGAGGTGCAGACCTCTCTATAGGAGACATTAACAAAGCTCAAATAAGCAGAAAAACTTGAAAAGAAGGAAGAAGAACAGACCTAAGAGGAAGATAAGGCAAAAGAGATACCAAAGCTTGGACCTCAGCTTAACTTAGGCTCCTACTACAACCTTCTAGAAGGCTGGAAGATCATCCCACAAAAGTTTGCAGTGCCTCTTTTCTTCAAAATGGAAAAGGAAAGAGTCAAGACCCATACATGGATGTAGATTACAAAATCAAAAGGGGTAGAAGACATTGGGCACATGGAAAACAAGTTGAGATAGATGGGAAAATAATTGAGCATGGTCAGACATACAGAAAGCATCAGAAGAGCTCAATTACAGGAAGAAAATGAAATGTTGTAAAGGCAGCTACAAGAAAGGGAACCTCAAGCAGGAAATGAGCTATCAATCTTAAAAGGACAGCAACAGAAAGAGGAATCCCTGGCAGAGAGTGAGGTAGCAAATAGATAGCAACAAAAAGAGGAACCCCAAACAAACAACGAGACTTTGATGAAATAGAAACAGTATAAAGAATCCCAGGCAGAAAATGAAGTATTTATTTTGAAAAAGTAGTTACAGGAAAAGGAAGCCCAGTTAGCCTGCATGGCCAGTTGGGCAATGGAGACATTACAGTGTAGGAATCTAGCCAAATCATATGTACTATACCTCAAATATCAATGGCTCCAAATTCAGATTAAAACACTGGCCCAGAGGGGCACAATACGTTTCAAGATTATGGAAAATTTATGCATTTGTTTGATCACAGTTTAGCTGAGGACAAAGCAAAGCTAGAAGAATCTTACCTGCACAACATAGCAATTACTGACATGAATTTATGTATCCAAATGTTGCATTGAAATATTTACAGCAAATGGCTATGGCTTCTTGGATCAGCCATGAAGAGAAGAGGGCAGTGGAAATCCAGAAAATGATGACAAAAGAGCTGAGTGATCCCCTGATGATTAGAGTAGAACTAGTAGAACACTTGGCTCTTATCTATGCCCACCAACACCTTACAGGCAATCCTCAAGTTTTCCCTGACTATATTGACAAGCAAGCCAAGGCTATTTCTCATTTGGAGGATATGGAGAGATTATTTGGTGATGACTACATTCATGCCTGCATGAGAAGGTAGGATACATTTCCACATAGCCTAAGGATCAGGGAGTATCACTCCCCAAATAGGATGGGGGAAGCCATGAGGAGAGTACCCCTATATAAACACTCAATGCAAATATTGAAGGCAAAATGGATTGGCCTTAAATTTAGTCCTCCACTATTGCTAGGACTGCTGGAAGGAGTAAAGGAGGAGGAAGAACATAAATAATGGGAAGAAGTGGATAGGAAAGCAGGTTTCCATGATAAAAAGGAAGACATCACATTAGAGGTTGGCATGTTAGGGAATTTGTTAGAGCCATTAAGGATGAAGAGTTAGATTAGTTGCTCAAAGGATGAGCAACCCATTCAGCAGGGGTTGATGATGAGCCCTAGAAGTGGGTAATAATATGGGCTCATTTTGCCTCTTATTTTGACTTAATCCACCATTCTCATTAGTTTATTGCATGTTTTTGAATATATTTATGCTAATAGAGTGAATTGGGTTAGTCACTTTGCCATGTAGTCTAATGAATGTTTTATGTAGTTTTTTTGGCCAATTTTCGACAAAGTCAAAGGATTTATGAGCAAATGGCAGCCAAAACTCATGGAAAACATGGAAGGGAATTCATAGTGGGGGATGTCTCCTACATTGATGACGTATTTCCTTGAATCCTCCATCAGCAACTCGGAGCGCAAAGGTACACATTGATGATTTCAAGGGGAAGCCAGGCAAGTAAAGAAGGATTTTTGTTTATCACTAGTGCTAGGAAGCTGAGCTCCTTGAGTTTAGGAAGACTGTTGAAGGACTCCATTTTTATAAATAACAAGGCTTAGAGCCTCAATAGGTTATCTAATTATTAGTAGATTTTCGCACTTTTGTGCAACATTGTGTTCAACTCATTTTCGAGTTCCTTTTTTAGAACAGTTTATGTAATGTAACTGTTATTTTTGATAATGAAGTTGAAATAGTTTTTGAGCCAGCACTAATCTATTTCAAAGGGCTGAATCCCTTGGGTTAGGGCCCAACCCAAGCTTCCGAACACCTCCTAATATGTACTTATATGTTTTTGCTTCAATTCATGAGTTAATTTATCTTGCATAGATTCATTTTACTTTGTTAGATTAGGTTGCTTTTGATGGTTAGCATAGTTGTTTTTGTTTCATGTTCCTTCAGTAAGTTACTATAGTGACATGATAAGATTCAAAAAGGCCAACAATAGGCCCTGATCTCCTTTATCCCTTCCTAGGACTACAATTTGAGGTCAAAGCACTGCTGCTGCCGCCAAAAACACAATTTTTACTCTTCCATGCAACCGCTAGAGTGATAACTTGATTTTGGAAAGTTGATATTAGTTTAGATTCAGTTACTTAGATAATCTCTTGTTCTTTCCCCATAGTTCTCTCTACATTATTTCTGTTTATTGGTTACTGTTCAACATTTTCTGTTTGTAGGTTAGAAATTAGGTCAACCTAGACAAAGTTTTGTTTTCATGATATAGTTAGTTCTTTATTTGGTCAGTTTTGATAAGTAAATATGCATAACTCTTGTAGGACATATCATCTCACAATACATCCATAGAATAGCCAGCACTAGCCCACTTCTCATAGATTTCCCAACTCATTCACAACATTCAGCCAATCTGCCCTAATTTCTACATTTTATCCATAAAGCTGCTTTCTTGCCATTTCAACAAATCCAATCATCATGTTCGTTCTTGATATTCCCTGAAAAGTTCTAGACACCTCAACACCTTCATGTATCCTTCAATTCCCCTTTCCTATCATTTTTCCACCTTCAAAACTCCAAAAATAGCCCTCGGCCTCCTCCTATAGATCTTCCTATAGATCCTCTTGTAGAACCCCTATAGCCTCTTGTAGAATTTCCTGTGAGTGATTTTCCGAAGTTTGATCACTATGAAAGTCTCCAGAAGGGTACTAGGGGCTTCTTACAACCTCTCCACACCTTCCTCCACCTTTGCAACAACCAACTCCATCTTCCTTTGCCACCAAACCTCTGCATAATCACAACTAGATAAATCACAAGCATAATAATTTCACATAAAAACACCCAAAAGCACAAAAGGATGTTTTCTTCTCATTTCTTTTTAGAAGTAGCTTGAATAAATGTAATTTACCTTTTCAATAGTCAATGATACTCATTTCTTAAGTTTTCATCTCTTTTCTTGCAAAAGTAGGGTTAATAGTTAAATTAGGGTTTCCTAGGCTTTGTTAGGGTTTGTGTTACATTTTAGTTCTCCTTCTTTTTTTGAAAATGGAATAGCCTTTGTAGAGTTATTTTTCTTTCATAATAGTCAAAGCTTCTTCTGAGAACTCATAGAAGTTGGCTTAAGCTCCTAGCGAACTTGCACAAGCTGATCAAGTGACAACCTATAGTAAGAGCTAGTACTTACGAATATAGCATTGTTGCTTCCACGTTAGTTACAAACTACTGGGTTGATAAAAGTAGGAATCCCCAGGAGTTGCAACATTATTGCTGCAATACTGGTGCTCACCACCTAGTGAAGGTAGAACCTCGGCCAAGGTTGGCCTGACTCGCCGACAGGTGACTGAAAGCAAGGAAGTCAGTGAATGCAAGGTGAAACTAAGTGATAGAAGAAGTGATTGATGGTGCATGAAAACCATGAATGGAAGATTCAGCAAATAGATCAACATGCATGTGGGTGAGGTACTTCCTCAGTTTGGGGAACATCCGTGAAAAATAGTTCCATGCATGCGACAACAATGAGTTAGCAACAAAAACTGAAAATAAGTTAGGATAAGATAGTATATATGTAAATGAGAGAAAGCATTCAAATAAATCAAGCAAACAATACACCTACAAGAGAAAAATAAAAAGGGAACAGAAATGTAGCATAAGGCATGGGAAGCAGGTTTACCCTAAAACAACTGATTTGAATGTCCTAACTATTCCTAGATGTGATGTGGGATGTCAGAGCTGGAAGGTTGATGTGAGGAATGAGATCCTTAGTTTCCAGTTGATGAGTTTTGATAACATAGAGGTTATGACATGCATGCCATGAATATATGGGAAGCGACACTTGGTGGGAGGTTTCAGAATTGCTCCTTGCATGTAACCTCCAACTACTAAACATATATGCTTGAAACAAGGGATGCCTTTATATGATACCTTGGGAGAAGCATCCCATGCATGGAATTATATTTTTCTCAGTCCCAGAGGGAACCGGTCAACTCAGCTGCACATGCCAGATACTACTTGACTGCTGGAGAAAAATGCACATTTCTAGCTAGGAGTTGGGTTGGCTTCCTAGGAGATTTGTGCAATTTCTAAGTAGAGCAGCTAACTACTATCCAGGTTTGTGCAAATCCTCGTCTGAACAGCCTACTACTAGGAAAATTTGTATAAATCTTACTAGGAGGGTTGGCTGGTATGATAGTGCAATCCTAGAGCCAAGCAGGCTATGAGAGAGGATTGCGCAATTCCTGGAGGGAAGGCTGGTTGCCCTACAGAAATGCGCAAATTTCAAGGGGAAGTTGGTCAGCCTGTAGTTGGACCAAGTCTAGGTGAATAGCCTATTGTTAGGCACATATAAGATGTCTTTTAGGACTCCTAAATGCCTCACATTAATTATCAACCTAGGTAAGTCTTTTTGTTTCAAGAGTGTACGCAGTGTGTGCAAGTGATCGAAATCATTGGATCTACAGAGAGTAATGCTCTAAAATAACTTATTGATTTGAACACAAGAGTAAATGGATCAAACCATAAACTAACAAACCTGTAGCTTCAAAGAAATTTAACTATTCAAGCATCAAAACTCAATCTTAATCAAAGAGCTCTAATTGCAATTACAAGCCATAAGCACATCAACCGAGTGCACTATAGTCGAAATAGAGCTCTTTCAGCTGAATAGAAACAATAATGCATCTGATCTAACCAATAATACTTTGCTTCTCAATTAACAAGAATAACTCTTATCTAATAAGTAAATAAATCTATGATACAGATAAATGCAACCAATCAACAGAGATAAGAAATAACACGTGGAATGCACAAACTCAACATCGATGATTTATATATCGAATAGATCAATCGTAAAATTATAAAACAAAGTAATTAGACTTGCAATAAAAAGGTAAAAATATAACATAGGGAAATGCAGTGAAATCCACCAGTGACCAGGCCTAAGCGCTACTGATTACTGCCTAGTTACTCGGAATATCGTGAACAAATTGAAACACAAATCATCTATTACTCATTAAGTCCAGATGTCATTATTGTAACGATGTGTTCTTCAGAATAATCCTCTGTCTCTTACAATTATAGTCGAAGTAAAAGGGCAAAAGTTGTTCTATTCTATTCGTTTTTCCCGTCTTATGGTCAAAAAGAAAAATAGATAATTGTGATTCCTCAGGATCAGGAGCTCTCGAGGAATTCAAAACCACATGCTATAATTAGAACAATCTTTTGTCCTGCGTCGATCATTCCGATTCATTTCTCGACCTGACCGCATAATACATGCTCTTTTCTCCTTGTTTAGCCTTTGTCGTTCAATAGATTGAGCAACAATTGTTTGATTCGCTAATCTTTGCATAAAAGGCAACGAAAGTTAGTTTTGACAGCCAAATTGTATCAAAAGTGATTCTATTCAATTTCTATCGAAATTATATCAAAACCTTGTTACATCATGACACAAATGCATAAAAAGGAGGAAAAAGATAATGTAATCAAGGGTAAATTTATACTTGTTGCATGGCCCAACATACTCCCTTGCTTACCTTGTTTCAAGTCCTCATGAAAATAAGTAGTTATTATGTAATATAGTTAAAGAGTAAGGAGGAAAGAATTTTTCCTTATACAACCTAAAACCATGCTTTTGTATTAAATTTGCAAAGGCTATCCCCTCATGACTGTCAGACAGTAATCATAACATTATCCTTTAGGAGAATACCAAATAACAGGGCTCCTAAATTGACATCCTAGCTAATGTGGTCCTTACAGCAAGGTAATATTACTATATGTGACAAAACGGCCTACGGTAGCTTTAAAATTCCTATAGCTAAACAGTTCTATGTTCCTAACAATATTGGTGGAGACTATCCATCTCTATTTGGATGCAGGTAAGGATCTTTCCTCTATGGATAAGAAATACGGTCTTCCTGCTTGCACAATTTCTTTATGTATAGGCCCCAGATTCTTAATTACTCCCTCCTGTTTCATGAACCTCTTGTGTCTAACAAAAAGATACAAGGGTTGAGTAGGCTCACCCCTTACCCACAAATCTAGTCCATGTTCTTTCCTTTGGAAGGTGTTATAAGCCATAGACCACTTAAGTTGGTTCATTGCGAAGGAAATGAAGGCCTAGAACTAAATGTCCCCAATAAAAGGGCTAGGATTGTTATCCACCTCTCTATCTAATAAAAAGTTATGCAAATAAAGTTCACAAAGAATATGTTGGAATTTTATCCCATGCTCCTTACAGCATTTTATGAATTCTTCAGTTGTCTTCAATTCAACTGACTTGCTGACCTTAACAACTCTAATCTTCGACAGTAAATATCTTTCCAATAAAAATAGAGCATAGTTTGTAGCAAGAGATCTGCAAGATAAGACATCAGAATATAAAGAGAAAATAGCATCAATCTGACCCACAACCTTATTTACCTTGGCTTTTAATTTCCTCATCTTTTCTCCCTCCTGCCTTGACTTAGCAAAAGTTTCATCCTCAATTACAGAAAAATCATTGAATTGCTTCTGTAGTTCCTGGTACTTTTGTAAAGGAACCGTCTACTTTTTACATTATGCTAAAGCAAGGCGGGCCTATACCAGCTCCTCTTGTAACTCTAGAAGAATAGGATCATTGCTTGATGGAGCATTATTGAATATTTCTTCTGTCTGGGTGCTTTTGTTGTGAGAGGATAAACGATCCGTCTAAATAGCCATATCTATCAAATCTATATGAAAACTTGTTTGTGTAGCTACCGTTTAAGTAAAAATAGATTTAGTCTGGGTTCTTTTCTTGTGAGAGGGTAAACCTGGTTGCATCATGATACAGGTGTTGTCCCTGATGGCAACTATCTCAGATGGCAGCAGGTTAACAACAAAGTATTACAAATCACACTCCAAATAATGAAAAAAGAGAGGTATACACTGGTTCACTTTGTCCAAGAAGCGTATACACGTGGGTTAACAGAATAAAAGAAGCATATAATGTATACACGCACTTTCATAGGAGGAAAAGCACATACATGTTGGAAAACCAAGTATTTGATCCAAGGTATTGGTACAAGGCATTTGGTCTGAGGTATTTTGTCCAAGGTATTGACCCTAGGTATTTGGTCCAAGGTATTGGTCCTAAGTGGTTTTGGTCCAAGGTATTGAGAAAGGCCTAAGATTATATATGGAGGAGAAGATCATTAGGCCATGTGTGAAAGCAATAAGATTCTAAGGAATACTTCTATCTGAAGTATACTTTATATTGCAAGGTTATGTTTGGGACTAGATCTAAAATATTCATGTGCACCTTGAGTTCAATATTGGATCATGAATCATGAGACTTCAAATGGCTTATTCTTGAATGATCTGATATTGGGTGAGACTAGATCTGATGTTTTGCACCTGTTCTATTTGTTACCTATCATGATCTGGGATTGTCTGAAGTCTGAAATTGCATCAAAGTTTTGAGTCAATATTTGCAGATCTATACACAGGTTCGTCTTAGCCAAAGAGCGAATACACACATGTTTGGTTCCTTCAAGTAGCGTATACTAAAGAAAAGCTTCCTTTCAGATCTGATTGATCTAACTGATAAAATTCTATTATTTTACTATTGTCTATCAATGAAGTCTTCTTATATCTGAATGTAAACTGAATGCATAAGGAGGCTGACATTTGATTTATTAATTGTATAAGTGAGAAGAAGTGATCTCTATCCCTGTCTGTGTAAAGCTCTGAAAGTTGACAATAGATATTCTAAATATTGATAGTTGGTATAGAATTGATTTAGAAATTTAGGTTTGTAGTAGTTTTAAAGGTATACGCAGGTTCAATTAATGGATGTAGCGTATACATGTAGTTTGCGTGCAACCAAGTAGTGTATACACTCTATTGCATGATTTTTGAGGTTACAGTTGGTTCTGAATGATGATGTAGGGTTTTGGGTTCAGCACAGTGTTCTGGTGTCAGTGATCTGATTGTTCAGATTATTTGAACATTTCTTGATGCAGTTTAAGTTTAAAAGTTATGATGGGTCCTGTTAGCCTCCTGCTATAGTAGTTTACTCATTTTTCATGATTGACATTTTTACATGCCAAATATGTCATTCTTTGCATGCTGCAATGTTCCATATTTTCTACAGAAGCCAAAGAAGGATGCCATGAGAATGTGCCAGCTCAAGTTCCACTGTTGTGTTCCAATTTTGATGTACTATTCCATTTTTGAATAATTTTCAGTTAAAGAGAGGTCCAAAAAGTTTAATCTTGGTCTCCCTAGGTTTCAATTTCCTGTTTTAGAATATAGAGAATGAATATCTATCCAAACAGCTAAATTTTGGTAGATTCTTAGACAGGTAGAGAATTAAGGAGCCCAACTACTTAATCTGGGCCCTTGGAAGAAACAAGGGTAGTTTTCAGATAGGAGGACAGAAAAAGAAAAAAGTTGAAAAGCTGGGTCTGCAAGTCCAAGTGCACCCAAACCAAAAGAAGAAAAAATGCTAGGTAAGTAGGCTGGGTAGGTAGTTTTGAGGTTGCAGAATGTTGATTTGTGATCAATTTCATATTTTCAATGTGTCATATCTATTCAGGTCACAATTATCACGCAGTTTCCATATGGAGGAGCTCAAGCAAGGCATGGCTAACTTCCCCCTTCTTCCTCATTCCCCAAATCACTCACTAACTTCCCGAAAGAGGTCAAGATCTGCTTGATATCTCTTAGTTTCATCATTTTTCATATCAAGTTGCCTTGGTAAAGAACTGCTTTACTCAAGGAATGTTCATTTCCTTTATGAATCATTTTCCCCCTGATAGCCTAATATTCACATACTTAGCACTTTGTTATCACCTGTCATATTAACTACTAACTTTACTGTATAGCTCCCTATCTATTTCCCCTTCCCCTCCTAAAAATATGTTAATAACTCCGCTATATACTTATCCCCTCCCCCTGGTTGAAAAATAACCATAAAGTAACACTTGGGAATTGCTTAGTTTATTTGAAACTCAGCAATAACCCTCATTTTGCCTCAAAAAACCATCTCCCAATGAAAAGGACCCCTTCCTATGCATTAAATCCCTCCTCTAATGTATAAAAGCCCCTTTGTAATTCCTTTGGAGTCCTTCCAATGGCATAAAATCTTCCTTCCGATGCATAAAACCCATGCTCCGCGCTTTCTCCTAAAAGCCCCACATTCAAATGTCGAACCCCATGCAAATTTAACCCCCAAAACCCACTTTCCTAATGTTCCCCCCCCCCCCATCGAATTAAATAATAAAGAATTGGCGCGCGGGGCCCTGTCCTTATCCTTGCCCTGACATGCCAAGGATTAGCGCCTGGGAGATCGACGGTTTTGTCGTCGTACTCCTGCCACGCATTGCCCTCCTGACTATGGCGGAGCCCCCCTTGCCAATACCGCCCAGGCGCGAAAGCGGTACGCCAAAAACCAGAAACCGCCCTCCTCTTGCGTGACGTAAGCACCACGCCACCTGCCACATCACCGCCACCTCACCCCTTCCTGCCTACGTCGGCCTGCCACCGTACTGCCACGTCATCACCCTGTCGTACTGCCACATCACCCTGCTGATGTCATCATGCTGACGTCATCACCATACAAGAGGGTCCCACTGCTGATGTCATGCTGACGTCAGTAGTTGAAAAAAACGCGCGAAATCTAAGCTTCGGAAGCCCATAATGAAATTCTAAGGCAGTTTACAAGCGCTAATCGCACATCGCTATGGGAAATGGGCCATATTCAGGAATATTTGGGGAATCTTTTGATTCCTTAGCCATTTTTGCGCCGAAAAGGGCAGAAAGGGTCCGATTTTGCAATTTTTGGCATATCAGCATAAAGAGAGAGGCCTGATTCATGCATTAAAGAGTATCAGATCAAATGTGAAGCCAAAATTCATGTCAAAGAGTATCAGGATGCGGCAAAGTGTATCAGTGGGGATTTTCTCAGTGCTCAAAGCAGATAAAGCATTAAAGAACCCTCCAGCAAAGTCAACAAAACAATATATGCCATTAAAGAGCTCTCAAATCACACTTATTGCACATCAAACTCACATAAGATCAGTGGACCAAAGCTCAAAGCACAGTTATTGCAAAAGCACTACACCAAGTCACAGAGGACACTACATTAACTCTTTTTGATCCAGCTGCTTTTGGCGCAGCTCAATAGATATTTTATTTGCATTTAATTTCAGCACAAGTTTAGGTTTAAAAGCTTTTCCCACAGACCTGTTTAGGTCAGCTGTAATAAATAATTTTGGATATTTTACCTATAAAGACTGCCCTGAACAATCTAATGAGAGTTGGTTTTTGTTGGTTGGATGTTTTTCTTAAGCAGAGACTCGCACTGTATATCTGATAATTTCTATAATCAAAGACTGCTTACAAGCTTGGAGAATGAATTGTTTACTGCATTTAATGGTTGAAGAGTGACTGTGGAATTCTTGTGCTGGTACGTGACCCAATAAGTGCTTCTTACCTCTGTTTTTTATTCATAAATCATTATCTAAACAGTAGAAAGAAATATTGGTTTATAACTTGTTTAATTGCACTCTATGCTCAAATTCTATTGTTTCTTTATGTTTTTCATCTGTTTTAGGCATAAATATGAATTCCACATGGCTCATATTTTCCCTAATTCACCATGTATGATAGTTATCCATGGATTCTTAACTGCCTCTAGATAGAGCTCATTTTCCTTCCCTCTATTAAGTTGATTGAGAGATTCTTAATTGCCTCTCATTCCTTACATTTCACTCCATCTCTTTAGTTTGAAGGTTGTTTCATGTGCAGCTACCTTGCTCCATGTTCCTCTTGTGATCAAGAAAGCATACCTGCGGTCCTACTCCTTGACTCCATGCCCAATGGTTTGAAACTTATCACTCTATGCATGCCTATCTACCTGAAAGCATCCTCCTTCCATCCAAACACCATCCAAACATAAACAAAACCCATTGAACCCAATAACTAGCCTAAAATCATCATCAGCAAAGCTAAATCATCAAGAGAGAGCCCTCTCTGATTGCAGGTGGGCTAGAACCTGCAATCCAAAGATTGGTTTGTGGTTACCTGGGCCATATGCCTTCAGGAGAATAGGGACAACCTCAGTGATAACATAATGGCGACTCCACTGGGGAATTCCTAAGATAATCTCACAAAACCAGTCCGAAGCTCTGCAGAGGAAGAAACTGACCTTTAAAAGTTTCTGCGTAACCTGTATTGTTAGAAAAATTCCCAAAAAAACAAGTTAGAAGCTGGCTCCCAAGAAACATTCGCGTTATACAAGATCAAATCCAGACCCAAATCCCCCAGCTGTTTTTGAAAACCCAAATATAATTCCTAATATCCTTAGAAAACAAGAGCAACAAGAAGGTTTGACTGCTTCTAGTCTTGAAACAGTTCAACATAGCCATTTTGCAACCGTTGTTAAAGTTCTGTTTCATTCAAACCCTACTTCCCCTTGTTCATCATCTACTTCTCCAAACACTGTTTCCACACCTCTGTTTACTACACATACCACCGCTTCTACTCTGGTTATCCTAGTTATTGCAGTTGTTCCAATTGTCCCTATTGTTCCACTTGTCCCTGTTAATATGGCTAATAGATATGCACCTTTACAGCTGCCTGCAAATCCTGGGGCTATGCCTCAGGATTACCAGACTAAAATTACTTATTTTGATGGCACAAATGCCTGCACAACCCTTTAGCACACAAAGAAAATGAAGGACTACTTTGAGAGTTATGAGATTGACGATGATAGTGTGAGAATGAAGATTTTTCTCCAAAGTTTGACCGGTGATGTCAGGACTTGGTTTAGAGCACTCCCAGCCAATTCCATAGCAGACCCTGAAGCCTTATATCAGTCATTTATCAACAGATGAGAGAAGAAGAAAGACCCCTTGCACATATTATATGAGTATGACACTATCAAAAGAGGCCCTTAGGAGACTGTTTTGGACTACTGTGTAAAGTTCAATAATGTTTATAATGCAATACCACAGAACTTAAGAACTCCACCTGATCTTGCTTTGTACGAATTCCCTGATGGTTTTGATGCTGAAATGGCTTATCAATTAAGGGAAAGAGCCCCTCAAAGCCTTGCAGAAATGCAGAATGTTGCTGTTAGTGTGGAGGTGAACCTAATTGCCAAAAGGAACAGAGCTAGAACCGAGAGAAGAACTACCTTTAAGGAAGAACCCTCAGCCTTAGACCAGAAGTTAGATACTATTATCAATGGCATGCATAGGCTGGGAGACAGAGTAGAAAGTGTTGAGAGGAAATCATCATGGGAAGGACAACAGCCTAACACCATAAGGAACCCAAACTTCAGGAAAAATCAAACCACAAATGCTGGAAGGGCTAGTCCCGACAATGATATTAGGCCTCCTTTCCAAGAAAACTACGCAAAGGCATCCACATCCAGTGAGCCCACAGAAGAGACTCACATGAACTTGATAGATTCAAAAAATGAGCAGCAAATCTTTCTCACTCAAGAAGACCAAGACTACCTTGATGTAAAACAATTTCAGACCAAGACGGGAGAGTCTTTTGACTTTAAACAAGGCTATGATTCTGCTATGTATGAGGTCCACAAACAACATAAGCTAAGAACAAGAACCATTGAAGTCCCTACACCAACCAAAGCAAAGGACAACAAACAACCCAATAAGATTAAAGGCAAGGCTGTCATAACATAACCAGCTGATATTTCTGTCCCAAACCCGCATCAAGTAACCGTAGAGGACATAAAAGACATACAACCTCCTATTGATCAGCCTATGTCTCCTTCTTCCTCAAAAGAAAATTTGAACAACACTCCTAAAAAACTTCCCAAAACAGAGATGTCACAAACTGTCATTCACCATAATGCATACAACCAAAAGGAAAATACATAAAGTATTCTTGAAAAGGAGAAATCTGCTACTACTAACGCAAAGATTCCATTGGAAAAACCATTTAATTTAGAAGCATATATTGGAAAACTTAAGATATCCATCCCCCTCTCAGAACTTGCCGAACATGATGTGTACATGCAACAAATTCAAAGGTCACTTCAACTGCCAGAGATTAAGGATGATGTAAATGTTTTAGACGATACCCCTGAGCTACTATTTGGTCCAGAAGTTAATGGAAAATCAACATATGGATCTTTTCCACCCTTTTATGTCAGTTTGCACATACATGACAAAATCTTGCACAATGCTATGTTTGACTCAGGTGCCTCACACAATCTTATGCCCAAAGATGTAATGGAAAAGTTAAACCTTGATGTCACAAGACCATACAAACATCTATACTCCTTGGACTCAAGTGAGGTCAAGTGTTTAGGCTTAATGAAAGACCTTTGTGTGTCTTTAGTCAAATTTCCCAACAAGACAATCCTAATGGATGTAGTAGTTGCAGACATTCCAACAAAATATGGCATGCTCCTATCAAGATCTTGGGGAGCAAAACTCCAAGGATCCCTCCAACTCGACCTCTCTTATGCCACTATTTCTGTCTTTAGGCAACCAAAGAGACTGTACAGAGAAACACTCATGAAGTATGTGGTGATTAGTGAGGAGAAACCAAAAAACTTTCCAATTTACTCAATCCATTCTTATATGGATTCATTTATTATTTTTAATGATGACAACAATCCTCCAACTAATGAGAAGCCTTCAGCTTCAGAGCTAGAGACATGCATAAATGAGGAACCGGTTGCCCATGCACATGAAATAGTCACAACAGTCAGAGCAGCCAGAAAACAAGAAGAACCTCCTCAAACAAAAACTTTAGATCTGCCCAATCCTAAAATGTCTGAAACTCTTGATACAAGCCAAAAATAAGAAATTACATGGTATTTAGAGTTTGATGGTTCTTTCAACAAGTTGGGATTAGGGGCAGGTGTATGGATTCACAATACACATGACCATGATGCAGAAAGCCATGCCTACAGACTAAATTTCAGATGTACCAACAACATGGCACAGTATGAAGCTCTCCTCTTAGGCCTAAAATTGCTCAAAGTTCTAGGGGCTAGAAAAGTGTCCATTCTAAGTGACTCAGATTTAATCATATAGCAAATGAAAGGCAACTTTGTCACCAATGACAATAGAATGAAGGCCTATAGGACTATTGCAACAGAAATACTTAATACCTTCGCTGAATCCGAGCTTGCCAAGATTTCTAGAAACCATAACATACATGCACACACCCTAGCCACTTTTGCTAGTACATTCAAGCTTCCCTTTGAGCCAAATCACCATTTTACTGCGGAGATAAAACATAGGCCCGTTATTCCTAACAATATTAGAGATTGGCAAGTATTTGAAAATCATGCCCACATTAACAATTTCCTCACTCTTGAGGGTGAGTTTTCAAATTTGAACATTGACATGGAGGCCATGAACGATTCCCAACAACAAACAAATGAAAATCGGCAGGCTGTAACAGCTGCAACAACAAAACAAATCCTGAACCCAACTGTTTTTGACAATGCAAACATAGAACAGCTGAAACAAATGCATTTAGAGGAAACAGCCAAAGCGGAGGTTGAGTTCATTGATCTAAAGAATAATTTTTTGCCTGCTGGCCTTACTCCATTGGAAGACATGTTTGATGACAATGATGTGCCCAAAAAGCCAAAATTGGAGCCTTTAGATGTTGCTATAGAAGAACACAACATAGGGACAACAGAATATCCCAAAATGATTAAATTGTCCAAAAATCCACCCCCTGATCAAAAGCCAAAGTATGTGGATTTGTTCAAAGAGTTCCAAGATGTATTTGCTTGGAGTTATGAGGAATTGAAGTCCTATGACAGCTCAGTGATTCAACATACTATTCACCCTAAAACCACTACCCTTTACCTAAAATGGACCACATCCTATAAAGAGTAGTGGGTTCATCTAGAATCTCTTTACTAGATGGATTTTCAGGTTTCAATCAAATACTTGTTCACCCAGATGACCAAGACAAAACAGCCTTTACCACACCCTGGGGAACATTTAAGTATGTTAAAATGCCTTTCGGGCTAAAGAACATTGGTGCCACCTTTCAAAGGGAAATGGATATTGCATTTGCCAAGAAAATCCATGAATTTCTTGTTGTCTATCTTGACGACTTAACCCCTTTCTCCAAATCTGGTCAAGAGCACCTCAAGCACTTAAGGCAGATGTTCATGACATGCAAGAAATATGGAATTTCCTTGAACCCCAAGAAGTCCTTCTTTGGCCTTAAGGAAGGTAAGTTTCTAGGCCACATCATCTCAAAAGACGGTATCAGAATTGATCTGGAAAGAATTCAAACAATCCTTCAAATTCCATACCCAAGAAACATAAAAGAGTTGCAAGCATTCCTTGGAGAGATCAATTTCCTAAGGATATTTATCCCAAATTTAGCAGAACTGATAAGATTGTTAAGTAACATGTTAAAAAAGGATGCTAAGGTAAGATGGTCTCTCGAAACCAAGTAGGCTTTTGAGAGTATCAAAGCTGCCTTGACTCAAACGCCTGTACTCACAAGTCCACAATTTGACAAGGATTTTATCATCTTTTCCTTTGCTTTAGAGCACACGATAGTTGTTGTCCTTCTGCAAAAGGATGATCAAGGAAATGAAAAGCCTATTGCATTTTTCAGCCGAGCCTTAAGAGATGCATTCTTGAAATACCAAATCATGGAAAAGCAGGCCTATGCCCTTGTCAAAGCCATCAAAGACTTCAGAGATTATATTTTGTATTCACATGTGATTGCCTATGTCCCAAAATCTGTTGTAAAAAGACATATTAACTCAAGAGGGACTAGAAGGAAAAAGAGGCAAATGGATTGCCAGTATCCTTGAATATGACATTGAGATAAAACCCACAAAGCTGATAAAGGGACAAGGTTTAGCCAAACTAATGTCCGAAACAAATTTTCAGGCCTTAGACATCAACCAGCTAGACAATGAACAGGAGCTGGTGACTCCACAGATCAGTGAAACCTTTTTACAATCCCCATGGTATGCCGATATTTGCTATGTATTGTTAAACCTGCGTGCTCCTTGAGGGTTGTCCAGAACCAGAAAGAGATTTTTAAAAATGAAAGCATCAAAGTTTTGTGTCTTAGATGCTGCCCTGTTTTGGAAAAATCATGAAGGAATATTGCTAAATTTTTTAACCATAAATGAAACCAACAACATCATCAAAGAGTTCCATGCAGGGGACTATGGAGGGCATCTATATTGGAAGTCCATTGCTGACAAGATTTTAAGGGTTGGTTATTATTGGCCCTCTCTATTTGAAGATGTCAGAAAATTTGTTGTTTCATGTCACAAATGCCAAATCTTTGAAGGAAAAAGAAAACTGCTACCTCTGCCCCTTAGACCTATCTCAACCAAATAGCCTTTTCAACAATGGGGTCTTGACTCCATAGATGAAATCCATCCCTCTTTTTCAGGCCAGCACAAGTGGATTTTAACAGCCACCGACTATTTCACCAAGTGGATTGAGGCCATCCCATGTAGGAAAGCCAATGACTCCACTATTATCCGATTCCTTGAGGACAATATCCTTTCTAGATTTGGCTGCCCCGAGAAAATCATCACTGACAATGCTGCTGCCTTCGAGTCCAAAAAGATGATCAACTTTTGCCATAAATTTCACATTACCTTGGGCCAATCTTCATCCTACTATCCTCAAGGTAATGGCCTGGCTGAATCATCCAACAAAAGCCTCATCAACATCATGAAGAAAGTGTTGGAAGAGAACAAAAATAATTGGCATAGGAAGCTCACAAATGCCCTGTGGGCAGACAGATTTTCAACCAAGAAATCCATTGGGATGAGCCCTTATGAGCTAGTATATGGCATGGAAGCCAGATTTCCTTCATCCTTGGGCATTCCTACTATCAAACTGTTATAGGAGATTCAGGCTGAACCAAATGACATTCAAAGAAGAATTAATTAGACCATTCACCTTCAACAAACCAGAGAGCAAGTGTATGACAGAGCTCAGATTTTGTAGGAGAAGCTCAAAAAGATGTTTGATTAAGGGGCCAAGGCTGAGGATTTCTGTGTTGGCAGCAAAGTTCTAAGGTGGGATTCATGAAGAGAAGACAAAGGCAAACATGCAAAATTCGATTTTCTTTGGAAAGGTCGATCCATTATCAGCGTAGTGCAAGGCAGGAACACATATTTCCTCAAATCTGAAGTTGGTAGTACCGTTGAACAGGGCCCTATAAATGGCCGAATGTTAAAGCATTATCATGATCCCTTTTGTTAAAGATAACCCAAAATCATCATTTATGTACAAAAGTTTGTATATATCA
>APFE031245256.1:83326-154397 GCA_000404065.3 Pinus taeda
GGCCTGCCACCGTACTGCCACGTCATCACCCTGTCGTACTGCCACGTCACCGTGCTGATGTCATCATGTTGATGTCATCACCGTACAAGGGGGTCCCACTGTTGACGTCATCTGTCGTACCTCTGATGTCATACTGACATCAGTGGCTGAAAAGAAATGCGCAAGTGTGAAATCTAAGCTTCGGAAGCCCAAAATGAAATTCTGAGGCAGTTTTCGATGCGCGATTAGCACTAATCGCGCATCACTACAGGAAATGGGCCATATTACGAAATCTTTTGGGAATCTTTTGATTCCTCAGCCTTTTTTGCACCGAAAAGGGAAGAAAGGGTCCGATTTTGCAGTTTTTGGCATATCAGCGTAAAGAGAGAGGTCTGATTTAGGCATTAAAGTGTATCAGAGCAAATGTGAAGCAAAAATTCATGTCAAAGAGTATCAAGATGTGGCAAAGTGTATCAATGGGGATTTTCTCAGTGCTCAAAGTAGATAAAGCATTAAAGAACTCTCCAGCAAAGTCAACAAAACAATAGATCCCATTAAAGAGCTCTCAAATCACACTTATTGCACATCAAACTCACATAAGATTAGTGGACCAAAGCTCAAAGCATAGTTATTACAAAAGCACTGCACCAAGTCACAAAGGACACTACATTAACTCTTTTTTATCCAGCTACTTCTGGCACAACTCAATAGATATTTTATTTGCATTTAATTTCAGCACAAGTTTTGGTTTAAAAGCTTTTCCCACAGACCTGTTTAGGTCAGCTGTAATAAATACTTTTGGATATTTTACCTATAAAGACCGCCCTGAACAATGTAATGAGGGTTGGTTTTTGTTGGTTAGATGTTTTGCTTAAGCAGAGACTCGCACTGTATATCTGAAAATTTCTATAAACAAAGACTTCTTACAAGCTTGGAGAATGAATTGTTTACTGCGTTTAATGGTTGAAGAGTGACTGTGGAATTCTTGTGCTGGTACATGACCCGATAAGTGCTTCTTACCTCTGTTTTTCATTCATAAATCATTATCTAAACGACAGAAAGAAAGATTAGTTTAGAACTTGTTTAATTGCACTCTATGCTCAATTTCTGTTGTTTCTTTATGTTTTTCATCTGTTTTAGGCATAAATATGAATTCCACATGGCTTATATTTGCCCTAATTCACCATGTATGACAGTTATCTAGGTATTCTTAACTGCCCCTAGATAGAGCTCATTTTCCTTCCCTCTATTAAGCTAATTGAGAAATTCTTAACTGCCTCTCATTCCATACATTTCACTCCATCTCTTTAGCTTGAAGGTTGTTTCATGTGCGGCTACCTTGCTCCATGTTCCTCTTGTGATCAAGAAAGCATACCTGTGGTCCTACTCCTTGACTCCATGCCCAATGGTTTGAAACTTATGACTCCATGCATGCCTCTCTGCCTGAAAGCATCCTCCTTCCATCCAAACACCATCCAAACATAAATAAAACCCATTTAACCCAATAACTAGCCTAAAATCATCATCAACAAAGCTAAATCATCAAGAGAGAGCCCTCTCTGATTGCAGGTGGGCTAGAACCTACAATCCAAAGATCGGTTTGTGGTTACCTCGGCCGTATCCCTTCAGGAGCATAGGGACAACCTTAGTGATAACATAATGGCGACTCCACTGGGGAACTCCTCAGATAATCTCACAAAACTAGTCCAAAGCTCTGCCGAGGAAGAAACTGACCTTTAAAAGTTTCTGTGTAACCTGTATTGTTAGAAAATTTCCCAAAAAAACAAGTTAGAAGCTGGCTCCGAAGAAACATTCACATTATACAAGATCAAATCTGAACCCAAATCCCCCAGCTAGTTTTGAAAACCCCAATATAATTCCTAAGGTCCTTGGAAAACAAGACCAACAAGAAGGTTTGACTGCTTCCAGTCGTGAAACAGTTCAGGATAGCCATTTTTCAACCCTTGTTAAAGTTTTGTTTCGTTCAAACCCTACTTCCCCTTTTTCATCATCTACTTCTCCAAACATTGTTTGCACACCTCTATTTACTACACATACCACTACTTCTACTCTATTTATCCCAGTTACTCGAGTTGTTCCACTTGTCCCTGTTGTTCCACTTGTCCCTGTTAATATGGCTAATAGATACGCACCTTTACAGCTCCTTGCAAATCCTGGGGCTATGCCTCAGGATTACCAGACTAAAATTACTTATTTTGATGGCACAAATGCCTGCATAGCCCTTCAGCACACAAAGAAAATGCAGGACTACTTTGAGAGTTATGAGATTGACGATGATAGTGTGAGAATGAAGATTTTTGTCCAAATTTTGACCAGTGATGTTAGGACTTGGTTTAGAGCACTCCCAGCCAATTCCATAGCAAACCCTGAAGCCTTATATCAGTCATTTATCAACAGATGGGAGAAGAAGAAAGACCCCTTGCACATATTATCTGAGTATGACACTATCAAAAGAGGCCCTCAAGAGACTATTTTGGACTATTGTGCAAGGTTCAATAATGTTTATAATGCAATACCACAGAACTTAAGACCTCCACCTGATCTTGCTTTGTACAAATTCCCTGATGATTTTGATGCTGAAATGGCTTATCAGTTAAGGGAAAGAGCCCCTCAAAGCCTTGCAGAAATGAAAAATGTTGATGTTAGTGTGGAGGCGAACCTAATTGCCAAAAGAAACAGAGCTAGAACCGAGAGAAGAACTACCTTTAAGGAAGAACCCTCAGCGTTAGACCAGAAGTTAGATGTTATTATCAATGGAATGCATAGGTTGGGAGACAGAGTAGAAAGTGTTGAGAGGAAATCATCATGGGAAGGACAACAGCCCAACACCATAAGGAACCCAAACTTCAGGAAAAATCAAACCACAAATGCTAGAAGGGCTAGTCCCGACCATGATATTAGGCCTCCTTTCCAAGAAAACTACGCAGAGGCATCCACATCCAGTGAGCCCACATAAGAGACTCACATGAACTTGATAGATTCGAAAAATGAGCAGTAAATCTTTCTCAGTCAAAAAGACCAAGACTACCCTGATGTAAAACAATTTCAGACCAAGACGGGAGAGTCTTTTGACTTGAAGCAAGGCTATGATTCTGCTGTGTGTGAGGTCCAAAAACAATATAAGCTGAGAACAAGAACCATTGAAGTCCCTGCACCAACCAAAGCAAAGGACAACAAACAACCCAATAAGATTAAAGGCAAGGTTTTCACAACAGAACCAGCTGATATTTCTGTCCCAAACCCGCATCAAGTAACCGTAGAGGACATAACAGACATACAACCTCCTATTGATTAGCCTTTGTCTCCTTCTTCCTCAAAAGAAAATTTGAGCAACACTCCTAAAAACCTTCCCAAAACAGAGATGTCACAAACTGTCATTCACCATAACACAAACAGTCAAAAGGAAAACACAGAAAGTATTCTTGAAAAGGAGAAATATGCTACTACTAATGCAAAGATTCCATTGGAAAAACCATTTAATTTAGAAGCAGAGATTGGAAAACTTAAGATATCCATCCCCCTCTCAGAACTTGTCAAACATGATGTGTACAGGCAACAAATTCAAAGGTCACTTCAATTGCCAGATATCAAGGATGATGTAAATGTTTTAGACGATACCCCTGAGCTACTGTTTGGTCCAAAAGTTAATGGAAAATCAACATATGGATCTGTTCCACCCTTTTATGTGAGTTTGCACATACATGACAAAATCTTGCACAATGCTATGTTTGACTCAGGTGCCTCACACAATCTTATGCCCAAACATGTAATGGAAAAGCTAAACCTTGATGTCACAAGACCATAAAAAGATCTATACTCCTTTGACTCAAGTCAGGTCAAGTGTTTAGGCTTAATGAAAGACCTTTGTGTGTCTTTAGTCCAATTTCCCAACAAGACAATCCTAATGGACGTAGTAGTTGCTGACATTCCAACAAAATATGGCATGCTCCTATCAAGATCATGGGGAGAAAAACTCCAAGGATCCCTCCAACTCGACCTCTCTTATGCCACTATTTCTATCTTTGGGCAACCAAAGAGACTGTACAGAGAAACACTCATGAAGTATGTGGTGAATAGTGAGGAGAAGCCCCAAAACTTTCCAATTTACTCAATCCATTCTGACATGGGTTCATTTATTCTTTTTAATGATGACAACAATCCTCCAACTAATGAGAAGCCTTTAGCTTCAGAGCTAGAGACATGCATAAATGAGGAACTGGTTTCCCATGCACATGAAATAGTCACAACAGTCAAAGAAGCCAGTAAACAAGAAGAACCTCCTCAAACAGAAATGTTAGATCAGCGCATTCCTAAAATGACTGAAACTCTTGATACAAACCAAAAACAAGAAATTACATGGTATTTAGAGTTTGATGGTTCTGTCAACAAGTTGGGAGTAGCGACAGGTGTATGTATTCACAATACACATGATAATCATGCAGAAGGCCATGCCTACAGATTAAATTTCAGATGTACCAACAACATGGCAGAGTATGAAGCTCTCCTCTTATGCCTAAAATTGCTCAAAGTTCTAGGGGCTAGAAAAGTGTCCATTCTAGGTGACTCTGATTTAATCATACAACAAATGAAAGGCAACTTTGTTACCAATGATAATAGAATGAGGGCCTATAGGACTGTTACAATAGAAATACTTAATACCTTCGCTGAATCTGAGCTTGCCAAGATTTCTAGAAACCATAACATACATGCACATAGCCTAGCCACTTTTGCTAGTACATGCAAGCTTCCCTTTGAGCCAAATCACCATTTTACTGCTGAGATAAAACATAGGCCTGTTGTTCCTAACAATATTAGAGATTCGCAGGTATTTGAAAATGATGCCCACACTAACAATTTCCTCACTCTTGAGGGCGAGTTTTCAAATTTAAACATTGACATGGAGGCCATGAACGATTCCCAACAACAAACAAATGAAAATCGACAGGATGTAACAGCTTTAACAGCAAAACAAATCCTGAACCCAACTGTTTTTTATAATGCAAACATAGAACAGCTGAAACAAGTGCATTTAGAGGAAACAGCCAAAGCATTGGCTGAGTTCATTTATCTAAAGAATAATTTTTTTCCTGCTGGCCTTACTCCATTAGAAGACATGTTTGATGACAATGATGTGCCCAAAAAGCCAAAAATGGAGCCTTTAGATGCTGCTATAGAAGAACACAACATAGGGACAACAGAAAGGCTCAAAATGATTAAATTGTCCAAAAATCTGCCCCATGATCAAAAGCCAAAGTATGTGGATTTGTTCAAAGAGTTCCAAGATGTATTTGCTTGGAGTTATGGGCACTTGAAGTCCTATGACACCTCAGTGATTCAACATACCATTCCCTTAAAACCAAATCAAAAACCATTCAAGCAGAAACTTAGAAGAATAAACCCTATGCTTCTTCCCCTCATTGAGAAGGAAGTGAAGAGAAGGTTTGAAGCAGGTATTATAGCACCCATCCGATTTTCTGAATGGGTATCCAATCTAGTTCCCACAAGAAAAAAACCAGGTGAGATCAGACTGTGTGTAGACCTAAGAAACTTAAACCAGGTCTCTTTAAAAGACCACTACCCTTTTCCTAAAATGGACCACATCCTACAAAGAGTAGTGGGCTCATCTAGAATCTCTTTACTAGATGGATTTTCAGGTTTCAATCAAATACTTGTTCACCCAGTTGACCAAGAAAAAACAACCTTTACCACACCCTGGGGAACATTTAAGTATGTTAAAATGCCTATTGGGCTAAAGAACGTTGGTGCCACCTTTCAAAGGGCAATGGATATTGCATTTTCCAAGGAAATCCATGAATTCCTTGTTGTCTATCTTGATGACTTAACCCCTTTCTCCAAATCTGATCAAGAGCACCTCAAGCACTTAAGGCAGATCTTCATGACATGCAGGAAATATGGCATTTCCTTGAACCCCAAGAAGTCCTCGTTTGGCCTTGAGGAAGGTAAGTTGCTAGGCCACATCATCTCAAAAGACAGTATCAGAATTGATTCAGAAAGAATTCAAGCAATCCTTCAAATTCCATACCCAAGAAACATAAAAGAGTTGCAAGAATTCCTTGGAAAGATCAATTTCCTAAGGAGATTTATCCCAAATTTAGCAGAACTGATAAGACTGTTAAGTAACATGTTAAAAAAGGATGCTAAGGTAAGATGGTCTCTAGAACCAAGCAGGCTTTTTAGATTATCAAAGCTGCCTTGACTCAAATGCCTGTACTCACAAGTCCACAATTTGACAAGGATTTTATCATCTTTTCCTTTGCTTCAGAGCACACGATAGCTGTTGTCCTTCTACAAAAGGATGATCAAGGAAATGAAAATCCTATTGCATTTTTCAGCCGAGCCTTAAGAGATCCACCCTTGAAATACCAAATCATGGAAAAGCAGGCCTATGCCCTTTTCAAAGCCATCAAAGACTTCAGAGTTTATACTTTGTATTCACATGTGACTTCCTATGTCCCAAACTTTGTTGTAAAAGACATATTAATGCAAGAGGGACTAGAATGTAAAAGAGGCAAATGGATTGCCAGTGTCCTTGAATATGACATTGAGAAAAAACCCACAAAGCTGATAAAGGGATAAGGTTTAGCCAAGCTAATGTCCAAAACAATTTTTTCGGCCTTAGACATCAACCAGCTGGACAATGAACAGGAGCTGGCGACTCCACAGAGCAGTGAAACCTTTTTACAATCCCCATGGTATGCCGATATTTGCTATGTATTGTTAAACATGTGTGCTCCCCCGGGGTTGTCCAGAACCAAAAATAAATTTTTAAAAATGAAAGCATCAAAGTTTTGTGTTTTAGATGGTGCCCTGTTTTGGAAAACTCATGAAGGAATATGCTAAATTGTTTAACCATAAATGAAACCAACAACATCATGAAAGAGTTCCATGCAGAGGAATGTGGAGGGAATCTATATTGGAAGTCCACTGTTGATAAGATTTTAAGGGCTGGTTATTATTGGCACTCTCTATTTGCAGATGTCAGAAAATTTGTTGTTTCATGTCACAAATCCAAAATCTTTGGAGAAAAAAGAAAACTGTTGCCTCTGCCCCTTAAGCCTATCTCAACCGAACAACCTTTTCAACAATGGGGTCTTGACTTCATAGGTGAAATCCATCCCTCTTCTCCAGGCCAGCACAAGTGGATTTTAATAGCCACCAACTATTTCACCAAGTGGATTAAGGCCATCCGATGTAGGCAAGCCATTGACTCCACTATTATCCAATTCCTTGAGGACAATATCCTTTCTATATTTGGACACCTTGAGAAAATCATCACTGATAATGATGCTGCCTTCAAGTCCAAAAAGATGATCAACTTCTGCCATAAATTTCACATTACCTCGGGCCACTCTTCATCCTACTATCCTCAAGGTAATGGCTTGGCCGAATCATCCAACAAAAGCCTCATCAACATCATAAAGAAATTGTTGGAAGAGAACAAAAATAATTGGCATAGGAAGCTCACAAATGTCCCTGTGGGAAGACAGACTTTCAACCAAGAAATCCATTAGGATGAGCCCTTATGAGCTAGTATATGGCATGGAAGCCAGATTTCCTTCATCTTTGGGCATTCCTACTATCAAACTGTTACAGGAGATTCAGGCTGAACCAAATGACATTCAAAGAAGAATTAATCAGACCATTCACCTTCAGCAAACCAGAGAGCAAGTGTATGATAGAGCTCAGATTTTGTAGGAGAAGCTCAAAAAGATGTTTGATAAAGGGGCCAAGGCTGAGGATTTCTGTGTTGGCAGCAAAGTTCTAAGGTGGGATTCACGAAGAGAAGACAAAGGAAAACATGCAAAATTCGAATTTCTTTGGAAAGGTCCATTCATTATCAGTGCAGTGCAAGGCAACAACACATATTTCCTCAAATATGAAGTTGGTAGTACCGTTGAAGAGGGCCTTGTAAATGACCGAATGTTAAAGCATTATCATGATCCCTTTTGTTAAAGATAACCCAACATCATCATTTCTGTACAAAAGTTTGTATATATCAGCATTTTGTTTTATTTTGTGTAACAGTCAGAATGATAGAGTACGTAAAAGAAAGAAGGCAGTGCTATATAGGTCACAAGCAATTCAGTTGAGGGAAAGTGTTGTTCTCATTCCAAACTTCCAATTATCTGACAGTTAGCTCTATGAAATTTCAATCTACAGCAACAATAGAAGGTCAAGGTAGTTTGACCTGTTATTCTTGACTTTTCACAAGGAAAAGCCATCCCCAAGTGGAGCCACCGTTAGCCTCCTGCTACAGCAGGTTACTCATCTTTCATGATTGGCATTTTTACATGCCAAATATGTCATTCTTTGCATGCTGCAATGTTCCACATTTGCTACAGAAGACAAAGAAGGATGCCATGAGAATGTGCCAGTTCAAGTGCCACTGCTCTGTTCCAATTTTGATGTACTATTCCATTTTTGAAGAATTTTCAGTTAAAGGGAGGTCCAAACAGTTTAATCTTGGTCTCCCTAGTTTTCAATTTCCTGTTTTAGAATATAGAGAATGAATAGCTGTCCAAATAGCTTAATCTTGGCAGGTTCTTAGACAGGTAGAGAATTAAGGAGCTCAACAGCTTAATCTGGGCCCTTGGAAGAAATAAGGGTAGTTTTTAGATAGAAGGAAAGAAAAAGAAAAAAGTTGAAAGGCTAGGTCTGCAATTCCAAGTGCACCCAAACCAAAAGAAGAAAAAATGCTAGGTAAGTAGGCTGGGTAGGTAGTTTTGAGGTTGCGGAATGTTGATTTGTGATCAATTTCATATTTTCAAAGTGTCATATCTATTCAGGTCAGAATTATTAGGCAGTTTCCATATGGAGGAGCTCAAGCAAGGCATGACTAACTTCCCCCTTCTTCCTCATTCCCCAAATCACTCACTAACTTCCCCAAAGTGGTCAAGATCTGCTTGATATCTCTTAGTTTCATCATTTTCCATATCAAGTTGCCTTGGTAAAGATCTACTTTACTCAAGGAACGTTCATTTCCTTTATGAATCATTTTCCCGCTGATAGCCTAAGATTCACATACTTAGTGCTTTCTTATCACCTGTCATATTAATTGCTAACTTTACTGTATAGCTCCCTATCTATTTCCCCTTCCCCTACTAAAAATATGTTAATAACTCCCTTATATACTTATCCCCTCCCCCTGATTGAAAAATAACCATAAAGTAACACTTGGGAATTTCTCAGTTTATCTGAAACTTAGCAATAACCCTCATTTTGCTTCAAAAAGCCATCTCCCAATGCAAAGGACCCCTTCCTATGCATTAAATCCCTCCTCTAATGTATAAAACCCCCTTTGTAATTCCTTTGGAGTCCTTCCAATGGCATAAATTCTTACTTCTGATGCATAAAACCCATGCTCTGCCCTTTCTCCTAAAAGCCCCACATTCAAATATCAAACCCCACGCAAATTTAACCCCAAAAACCCACTTTCCTAATGTTTTTCCCACCCCTCCAAATTAAATAATAAAAATTGGCGTGCAGGGCCCCGTCCTTATCCTTCCACTGACTTACCTTATCCTCCAGACATCAGATCTGCAGCGCCCGCAATCTACGGTGGGCGGGTCTTTTCATGCCCCGACATGCTGAGGATTAGTGCCCGGGAGATCGGCGGTTTTGCCGTCGTACTCCCGCCACGCGTCGCCGTCCCGGTTGTGTCGGAGCCCCCCCTGCCAATACCGCCCAGGCACAAAAGCAGTGTGGCACAAACCAGAAACTGATGTCCTCTTGCGTGAGGTAAGCACCACGTCACCTGCCACATTACCGCCACCTCACCCCTTCCTGCCTGCGTCAGCCTGGCACCGTACTGCCACATCATCACCCTGCCGCACTGTGACGTCAACTTGCTGATGTCACCACTGTATAAGAGGGTCCCACTGCTGATGTCATCCATCGTACCGCTAACGTCAGCAGCTGAAAAAAACGCGCAAGTGCGAAATCTAAGCTTCGGAAGCCCAAAATGAAATTCTGAGGCAGTTTTCGATGCGCGATTAGCTCTTAGCACTAATCGCGCATCGCTACGGAAAATGGGCCATATTGGGGAATCTTTGGGGAATCTTTTTATTCCTTAGCCATTTTTGCGCTGAAAAAGGCAAAAAGGGCCCGATTTTGTAGTTTTTGGCATATCAGCATAAAGAGAGAGGCCTAGTTCAGGCATTAAAGAGTATCAGAGCAAATGTGAAGCCAAAATTCATGTGAAAGAGTATCAGGATGCGGAAAAGTGTATTAGTGGGGATTTTCTCAGTGCTCAAAGCATATAAGGCATTAAAGAACCCTCCAGCAATGTCAACAAAACAATAGATGCCATTAAAGAGCTCTCAAATCACACTTATTGCACATCAAACTCACATAATACCAGTGGACCAAAGCTCAAAGCACAATTATTGCAAAAGCACTACATTAACTCTTTTTGATCCAACTGCTTCTGGTGCACCTCAATAGATATTTTATTTGCATTTAATTTCAGCACAAGATTAGGTTTAAAAGCTTTTCTCGAAGACCTTTTTAGGTCAGCTGTAATAAATACTTTTGTATATTTTACCTATAAAGACCGCCCTGAACAATGTAATGAGGGTTGGTTTTTGTTGGTTGGATGTTTTGCTTAAGCAGAGACTCGCACTGTATATCTGATAAATTTCTATAATCAAAGACTGCTTACGAGCTTGGAGAATGAATTGTTTACTGTGTTTAATGGTTGAAGAGTGACTGTGGAATTCTTGTGCTGGTACATGACCCAATAAGTACTTCTTACCTCTGTTTTTCATTCATAAATCATTATCTAGACAATAGAAATAAATATTCATTTAGAACTTGTTTAATTGCACTCTATGCTCAATTTATGTTGTTTCTTTATGTTTTTCATTTGTTTTAGGCATAAATATGAATTCCACATGGCTCATATTTGCCCTAATTCACCATGTATGATAGTTATCCAGGGATTCTTAACTGCCCCTAGATAGAGCTCATTTTCCTTCCCTCTGTTAAGATGATTGAGAGATTCTTAATTGCCTCTCATTCCTTACATTTCACTCCATCTCTTTAGCTTGAAGGTTGTTTCATGTGCAACTACCTTGCTCCATGTTCCTCTTGTGATCAAGAAAGCATACCTGCAGTCCTACTCCTTGACTCCATGCCCAATGGTTTGAAACTTATCACGCTATGCATGCCTCTCTGCCTGAAAGCATCCTCCTTCCATCCAAAAACCATCCAAACATAAACAAAACCCATTGAACCCAATAACTAGCCTAAAATCATCATCAACAAAGCTAAATCATCAAGAGAGAGCCCTCTCTGATTGCAGGTTGGCTAGAACCTGCAATCCAAAGATTGGTTTGTGGTTACCTAGGTCGTATCCCTTCAAGAGCTTAGGGACAACCTGAGTGATAATAGGTCTAGTGTGAAAATTTGATGAAATGTGGCATTCAAATTGTGGTGTTGTGATCCATGAGTACCCAGTCTGAAAATTCATGAAACGTGGTCCCTGGTGGAAGAGTGACGTCTTTTTGTTGGTTGGCACCTACGTACTAGTAAACATATAGGCTAGTACAAGATCTAGGGGGTTGTAGCTCCCTTCCAGTAGAAGTTGGAGAACGCGAGAAGGTTGTAACCTTCTGCAAGTAGAAGCCTGTGTACTGGTATGAGTCTACAACAGTACAATATTGTAAATAAATTTTCTTATTATTAAAAGAAGACAGAGATGACAACAACAGGTAGTTTTTACCCACATTTGGTTTCCACTTTACATCTTGGTATTCATGTGTGTTGCTTATGTGTGATGCTTTATTCTTCTTTTACTGCACTGTCTAATAAATCTCTGATATACTGCTTTAAGATCAACACATGATAAATTGTCTAAATCACAAGTTCTCTAGAGATAGGTTGCTTTCCTTAATCACAATCATGTGCACGCGCTAGTTCACTTCACTGAAGTAGTGTATATAAATATGTTTGGGAAATAAAATTATTAATCTAATAATACTGATTCACCCCCCTCTCAGTATTATTTCCAAAAAAACCCTCCCTGAATAGCCATACCTATCAAATCTATATGAAAGCTTGTTTGTGTTGCTACCATCTGAGTAGAAACAGATTCAGTCTGGGTTCCTATTTCCTTTCTCTCACATACTTTTGTTTATCCAACCATAGTGACTAACTTAGTAATAATGCACGGAGCTTCCTTATTTACATATTCTTTTAATTTCCAACGCAACTACCTAACCGTTTTCTAAAGCTTCTGGTATTTTTTCTTCAGCTTTCCTAACCTTATTTCAGCGACTTGCTTCTTCTGAGAAGCATCCTTTGTAGGAACAGGTTTATTAATACCATTTTTGTCTGAGGGGTCTTGGTGCTCGTCTTGGCAATGTTACAATATAACTGTGTCACTTGACTAGTTATCAGATTCATGAATTATTATTGTGTCCACTTCCTCGACCCAGTCTAGAGCTTCTGGGGAAGGCAAAATTTTCGTGTGACCAAAATCCTCTATGGATTGAGAATTGTTCAGGCTTTGGTTAAGTTATCCTTCAAGTTGTATATATGTGCTCAATTTTGCAAGAACCTAGGCCATCCCTTACTCAAATACCCACAATAAATAATCTCGGGGGCTCATAGGTGGTGTTTGAGAAGGCCCTGCTTCATTTTCTAGTTCACCATCATCTCGAGAATAGTATTGTGCTTCCCTTCGTTCTGGGTCAGAATCACATTATTTCTCTTGTTCTGGTTTATAATGGGGCTCTTCCTCTTGTTCAGGTTCATAATTGGAATCTTCCTCCTGTTCTGGTTCAGAATTGCATTCTTCCTCCTATTTAGGTTTAGAGTTGTATTCTTCCTCCTATTCAGGTTCAGAGTCATGTACAACATTGGGACTAGATGGCTCTGCCGGGTGTTCAGCGCTACCCTGAGGATCTATGAAATTCCTTTAAAGTGAATTTGTCTTTGCAAAAGGCTTGCGCTTAGTAGGTCCTGTTACTATACAAGCAGTTCTTTTCCTCTTTGGAACAGGGTTCTACTGTTCAATTTCCAAGGTTGCATAATTTTGGACTATAGGGTCTAGCCTAATATCTAGTGGGGTTATAAAATTATCCCAAGTTAAATCTTGCTGAGTGAGACTGTTACTAACAATCAGTTCCATCAACACATGATGACTGACTATAGTATCAAGATGTTTATCCCATCTTACTCTACAAGCTATATCATGCAACAATTAATTTAAGAAAAATGGCGAATTGACAGTAGGATTTTGATTTAAAATGGCTAAAAGTTTAAGTTTCCATGGTTTTACCACATCCCATCGAGCATCACAAGCAATGTACTGTTGGAAGGCACATGCCAATTCACACCATGGTTCTCCAAGAGAGGACGGTTGAATTCCCTTGCCTTTTTAGGTTAGCTCTTCACCTGGGTCTTTGAAAATATCCACTGCATCATGCAACATTACATGCTTTTCCGGCCATGCTGCTCCTTCTACCAACAACCTAGAAACCTCAACTATCACAACTTTTGATACCGTTATGCTTAAACCTTTTACCGTGGACTACCCATTCTGTAAGTGCTATAAAAATTCAAGAACGATTTCACTGCTAGGGGTCTGAAGCCTGGTGAAATATGAAATCCATCCCATGTGCACTAGAATTTCCCTGGCTCTTTCAGAAATTTCCAACACTGAGAGTTCTTGGCGAACCAATTTTCCACCCATAATGCTCGAATTCTTCCAATATTGACTCTACAATTTTCAAAGGTTAACACAGTAAAAACACAACATAGAACATCAATTTCTTTGGTAAAATAGAACAACAAGTAGATATAACAGCTAAATTCCATAATCTCAAGCAAAATTTCCATGATAATTAATAATATTAATTCTAGGACTATCATACTGCCACATGCCATTTGATCATAGGATATCATAGCAACATATCAAGTCTAGTAAGTGGAATAAATATAGCGCATGTAAAAGTGTCATGGGAATCCTCCCCCTCCTTAAAAAGAGAGGTTTCCTAGGATTGAGTAGATAGGGAAAGGGTTGCTCTCACGACAAGGAAAGGGAAAGAATAGCATGGCATTAAATGAAACAAAGTATGCATGTAAATGATAGGATGGAAAGAGGTAAGGTTATAATGAGAGTAGAGTGTGTAAAGATAGGAAAAAAAAATAATATGCTTGGATTAATGATAAGTTACGTGAGAAAGAAAATGATAGCAATGTGCCTAAACGACGCTCTACTGATGGTATTCTAGCAGAGAATGATGTGATTGATCGGAAAACAATTTCTCATGCGTAAAGGTTCAAAATGGGGAACAATTAAGGAAATAAGTTCTCCGATAAAAATAAAGAATAAGAAGAGGGTATTATAGTAATATTTGATGATAAGATATAACTTCAATACCATAAGGAGAGCCTCTGCTGCCAGCAGGCATCCATAGCCTCGACAGGGTTGCTTTTTAACCCATATGAGCTAGGATCCTCAATTTATAAATGGAGAGTTACAGTGTTGTTCTACAGAAGAGATCAGTATGCCAGTGTGGTAACTAGATGACCACACTACCATTCACTAGGATGTAGCAAAAGTGATCAGGCTAGCTTGTGATGAGACCTCATGTTCCAAGGATATTTTGGCTATCCAATGGATAATAACCCTGTTGTGGTGGCCATAGTGGGAATGTCACTTTGCTACAACCTTATGAACATGGTAGGTTGGCTCATAATGAGACCCCCTATCCTCCATCTGAAAACAAACTTTTGTTTTTATTACACATTTTTATGATAAACAGAGGGAGGCTCAATACTCCTTAAGAGTAGGGATGGTGGAAGAAGTTTAACATGTCAATAAAAAAAGTATACCCATAGTCTTATTTATTAAAGATAGAGAAGATTATAGCTAGGAAGGGTAGAACCAACATGGTATTAAGATGATCAATCAGTATCAAGTCTGCCTAGGGTGGCCCATCCTTTGGCAACTATCACATGCCTAGACAAATCTCTTAGCATATTTAAAAATATTGGGGCCAGTAGTAGCCCATTTGTAGAATTTTATGTCTAGTTCTGCAGTCTCCAAAGTGTCCACTAGAAGGTCCATCATGGAAGGCTTTTAGGATATCATAAATTTCTTCCTCCCTGATGCGCCTACAGATGTGCTTATCAGATCTCATGTGGAAAAGGTATCCTCCAATCCAGGAGAAACGAGTGCTACGTTGAACAATCAATTTCATTTCTCTGGGTGTCAAATGTTTGGGTAATTTCCCACTACTAAGTAATTTGCTACATTTGCATACCATAGTGTTTTTACAGCCACTGTAAACAAATGTTCATCAGGGAACTGATCATCTACTGCCACTGTATCATTTATTCTTGGCACTGGGAGAGGAAGTCTACCAAGAGGTTCTCCTTCCCTGGTTGATCCCTTATAGTTATGTCAAATTCCTACTAAAGTAGTAACCAATGAGTCACTCTTCCATTTGTAATTGTTCTTTTTGCTAAATATTTAATGGCAGAGTGATCAATATATAGAAATATAGGATATCCAGTTAAATAGTGTCTAAATTTTTTATAACATAAATAACAACTAGAAACTCCTTTTCTGTTATCATATAATTCAACTTAGTACGAGAAAGGCTTTTGCTGATGTAATATATAGTGTAAGCTTTCTTATCTTCTTCTTTTCCAAGAACCACTCCAATGGATGTATCTAATGAATCTGATTAAATCTGGAAAGGTTTATCCCAATTTGGGCCTCGTAATACTAGTGCTATTGATACTAACTGTTTCAAATCTGTGAAGGTAGTGTTACATTTTTCAGTCCATATAAAATCAAAATTTCCTGTTAGGGCATATAAAGGTGTAACAATTTGCGAAAAGTTCTTTATAAATCTCCGATAATATCCAACAAATCCCAAAAAACTGTGTACCTCTATTTGAGTGCAGGGAGTAGCTAATAAGAGGATTACTTGTATCTTTGTTGGATCTACCTAAATCCCAGCTGCTGAAATGAAATGACCTAGAATCAGGCCCTGTGTCATCATCATATGACACTTCTCATGACTTAAGCATAGCCTCGTAGAAGTACACCGTTCTAGGACATTCTCTAATGTTTGTAATGCCTGATCAAAGTCATCCTCATAGGGTGTGAAATCGTCCATGTACACCTCCAATCGTTCATTTATCAAGTCTGCAAAAATATTGAGTATGGCTCTTTAAAATGTAGCAGGTGTGTTGCACAATCCTAAAGGAAATACCCTCTAGGCAAATGTTCCCCAGGGGCAAGTGAAAGTATTTATTATATGACTTGAAAAGAAAATTCTCAATGTTTTCATGAACTGTGATGCGACAAAAAAATAAAAAGCATTTTTACACAAGAACCAACCATTAAAAATATATGTTTCAATCAAATGTATTACACTTTGCAAAAGAAAAAATGATGACACAAATTTTTCATAGATTCCATACAAGGAAAACCTCATAAAGAAGCAAAGCATTTCCAAAAAAAAATCAGCTTATGGATAAATTAATCAATGCAATAGCTGCATGAGGACATGAAACAACTTCAGTTGGGCGGTATGTGGAGTCTCAAAATTGTCTTCCATATTCACCCATATTTCCTTCATTTCATAAACCATCTAGCCCTCATTTCATAACTATCTAGCCTAAAACTCGACATCAAGTAACCATCCTTATGATTATATGGCTTAGGATCCTTGTTTTCCAAAGTTATTTATTTTATGTATTTAAATTGAATTTGTGATTAAAAAATAGGAAATTAACATGGTTTCATATATGTGTGGGTGTGTGTGTGTTCTGGTTTTTCTGACATGTGTAGATCATTTGGAAGCTTTCAGGGCACCATTATGTTGCCTCCTAAGATCAAATTCGAATTTCAACTCAAGATGTGGACCATAATCCAAGGAAAAATATCATGGAGATCTTAATGAGTCATGGGATTTGTATCTAGTATTTAGGGACAAGTTGAGACAAGTATGGATCTAGTAGATATTTAAGGGATTTACATTTATTGAGAAGATTTACCTAATTCATGTATAAATAAGAGGAGAATCCTTCAAAGGAAGCTAATAGTTGTCATTTACTCATTAGCATCAAATTTATGATTGTTCATTCAACATGAATAATATCATTTTCTCCAAATCATGAGTTATGAGTATTGTTTGATTCTTAAAATGTGATAGTTGTTCTTGTGTGCTCATTAAGGAATGGAAGGATCCCCTTTAACCACAATCTGCTTACCACTGTAACATAATTTGATTTATGTTATATCATTTCATGCAGGTGTGATTTACTTTCTATAAGTGTGATTTGCTTTCTGCAAGTTTGATTTACATTCTTACATTTGATTTTATTGTTATTAAATTTCTTGCTTACTAGCTATCTTAGTTTGCTTGCTTGATAACTAAATCGCAAGTTGCTATTTACTACTTTCTGAATTAATTTACTGCTTTCTAGATTAGCATAGTTTTCTTCTTATAGTTGTTCATAGATAAGTTTTATTTTGAATAGTTTAGAAAGGCCATGTCGTTAATTCATTCATTCCAGTGTTATAATTTAATCTAGTTTTCTTACATGAGATTTCTTTTGTAATATGCATTTCCTTTCTCTCTTTTCACCCTAAACAAACTTTCTATAATAAATTCTTCTGAGGTCCCATATATTTTGGTTTTCTTCTAATTTTACGAAACTCTCAGGTTGAGATTTTAGAATGACAAGGGATTTATCATACCATTAAATCGCCCCACAACCAATAAAAAAGATTATTCCAGAAATATTTGTGTTTATCTCTTTACTTCTGTTTATATGAATGTGCCTTATTTTATAATGGGTTTATGAAATAATGATGTATTGATGCACAATGTTACATGAATTTTATTGTTATATGAACACAATTGATCCTAACTATTACGGGAAGATTACATTGTATTATGTTAAAGTTATTGAACACTTAAGACGATTTGAGTAATTACTGGGTTATAAGTCAGTGCTAATATGCATAAGTAGTTGATCCGCCTATTCAAGGTCTGCAAAAATAATCATAAGCATTCGTGGAGGTATAGAAGCTAATTAAGGAGAGTTATATCAGTAAGCCCTAAAGGCTTATTGATCTATGTGAAGGAATATTTAGGTCATAAAACAACATTACACTGATATCTGGGTGCAGAAACTTGGTTCAAAAATCCCCTCATACTGCTTCGTGTGAAACTTCATTTGTGCTCCACAGGTCGATGCCGAAAGGGCTAGTAGTGTATTGACTTGTTTGCAAAAACTAACTCTGAACCCGGGCCAAGAATCACTAAGCCATAAAATGGTTCTATTTCCAGGACTAGGATCTGCATAAAGAGATGTGTGATGTCACATCACAAGAATCTAACAAATAAAGAATTTGAGTTGCTGGATAGAAATATCCACGAGTTCGTGACACAAGAGATCAAGAATCCACACCTGACAAAAGAATAGTGGTTGGACAGATACCTATACATAGAAATACATGAGATCTTCTTCAGCACCTTCCCGATTGAACTATACAATTGGATCACTAAATTGGTAGATGACCAAAGGAGGTGGAGGCTTGATGGTCCAATAGTGTGTACCCCACAACTAGTACAGATATTAGAAGCTTCTAAGGATAAGCTCACGTGCGTTATCGATCACTGGCTTGATCAAGTCATAGGAGGGCTTGTGATAGAATTCACAGTCGATACTTGAGTCAGCTACAATGAACTAGAGTGACACTTTTTCAAGGGACCAAGAGGTAAGTATTTGAGATCTTTGAATACTTGGATTAAGATGCTCTTGTGTGAAAAGAGGGTTTTATTCATTACCTTGATGTTTGGAGCTATGTGAAGTGGAAAGTTCTTCAGGGATAGACGGAGAACAAGCCCTAAATATAGCCTGTTGATTGAGCCTCCTCTGAGGGATGATGAGGGAGCAGACCAGGCTTCAACATAGAGTGTTGTCTAGTTAATAAGGCAAGGGTTTCCATGAACACCTCATCCATCCACAAGACCCCCATCTTCACCTCCACAACATACACCTTCACCCACATCACCACTGCCTCCACCATTGTTCAATATGTTGAATACGATGACATTTTATGTTTTCAAGGGCTTGGGAAATGAAGACTGATATGTTAATGAGATCTAAGATAATTAATAAGGTATTACAGACTCATGTGCATGGATTTTTCTATGTTATTTTATGATCGATAAGGTTGCGAAATACAAAGATAATGAAGTAGTAAACAAAACATAATAGGCAACACATAACACAACAAATTTAATGAGGAGTTCACCCAATACTCCTGGGCTACATATCCTCGTGTAGCCTTTAGTGGTGGCCTCTCTATTATGTCTTCAAAATAGAGTTTTTACAATAATGAGCTCAATTTGAGCCTCACACAAAACAGACGCAACAACAAGAGCTTTGCTTGAACCTCTCAAGTCTCTCTAAGTACACAGACTCCCTTAACACTCTTTGTCTCTATCCCAGCTTTGTCTCAACACTGCCTCCAATACTGCCTATCCTATTTGCTCTCTGTCTGTGGCTTTAAAGCTAATCTAGGCTACATTTCTCCTTCCCAACTTTTTGTCTCCCGAGCCTCTGTCAACTCAAATCCCTCTTCCAGCGTTACATAATCATAGCATAACACCTGAAGGGGAGGTGGCCACCTATTCTGCAATGTAAGAGTGCGTCAGTCCCTTGAAATCCTTCATAATCCCAAACATAGTCATTTTTTGTTTTACACAGGAAAATGCATTCACAACTGTGAAATTCTACTTAAACGCAGTTCAATTCAGACTTCAAAAATTCCTTAAATATGGTCTATTCTCCTATCAGGTCCGTCCTTAATCGCTATCGCAAGTTGCTTTGACATTGCTCTAAGGTTCCCCTTTATATTTTTGAAACATGTCAAAACTGCGAAAACGCATTAGAAATGGCTTTTCTCCGGACTTGAAACATCATACATTTCACTTCACGAACCCTTTCGGGTTCAGATTATTGCATCAATCTTCATCCTTCACATTTCGTTTAATAAACAAAAAATGTGAAAATGCATTAAAAATGGCTTTGCTATGGATCTCAAATCTTATGCAATAACATTTATATAAACATTGGGTCTAGTTCATCGGATCATAGATGTGTATGTGTATATGCCCGCTCCCCTGTGTAGCCCCAATTGCGATATTGCGATGAGACTAATCAAAATCACATATTGCTCATCCCCCAGGCCATTGCAAGCACTCTCTGTATTCACCAATAGCGATCTGTGATGCAACATGTGTCGCTTATCTGCATTCTTGATCAATGGTCCTAGTTGACTCCACCAATCTTCATCGCAGGTGTTATGTAGTGTGTGCGAATTTCCACCATTTGCCTATGCCGATTGAAATTTCTAATTGATCTGGATCGTTGATTGGCTAGAGCTGACTGCTACTATCCATTCATTTGCTCCGCCTCTGATACTCTATTTTTTCCACTGCTTTCACATGTTTTCTCCTCCTGATAGTGTTTTTCCCAATTCTAAAAGGATTTCTCATGCAGTTTTCTTTGGTCGTTGGCATGGTTTTTTGAGTTTTCAAGACTTAGAGAGTGTTCTTGGATCCATTTAGATCACACCTTCCCACTGAAAAATGCTTTTGGACCACCAAAAGTTGGTTTTTAAGTATCTCTTAAGTGAGGATACAACTGCCTCACTTGCCCAATCTCTATCCATTTTGCATTGCTAGGTTTAGAACCTTTGAGTCTAATTCTAAGGTACTCCACATCCCCTCTACATGTACTCCTCACCTTCTTATCCAGAATGGTATCTTCCTGCAACCGATTGAGGTATTCAGGCAACAGATCATCAATGGAAGGCAGTTGACTTTGCTCTTTAGGATCTTCAATTAATGAAGGTTCAAACAATCTTAACTTTTATGCATTTACCACTGAATAGATGTGCATGTATGCTGGTAGATCAAGGCAGAATGGTTTCTCACCAATTCTCTCAAGTACCTTAAAATGCACATACCTCATTGGCTTCAGCTTCTTTCCTTCACCTTGCATTCTGTCCTTACTGATATACAACCAGACTTGATCACCAACTTGGAAGTTTCACTCCACTCAGTGTTTATCATGCCTTGCCTTGTATTTGGCTTGGCTATTTTCTAGTTGTTCTTGCACTACCTGGTGAATTTCTTAGACCTGTTCAATGAATCTGGTTGCTTTGTCCACATCACTGTGTCCGGCAATTTCTATGTCTTTGTCAAAGACAAAATCCAAGGGAGACCTCGGTATAAAACCAAAACAGGTCCCAAAAGGAGATCTTTGTGTAGAATAATGTTAACACGGTTGTAAGCATGCTGCACATAACATAAATGTTCTTGCTACAATAACCCCTAAGCAACTGGATCACTGTCATATTGACTACCTCTATTTGACCATCTGTTTTTCAATGAAAGGTTATGCTTTTCTTTAATCTGGTGTCCATTAATTCCCACATACTTGACCAAAACTTCCCAACAAATCGAGAGTCTCGATTAGATACTATGGAAGTGGGTAACCCAAAATGCACCCAGACATGTTGAAAGAACAACTTCACTATTTGTTTAGCTATAATATCCTTATTACAGGGTATTAAACTACACATTTTGCTGAACCTATCCACAATAACATATAAATAGCCATGACCTTACCTATATTTCGGAAATCCCCCAACAAAGTCCATGGCAACACTTTCCCAAGGATGGGATGGACTAGTAGTGGAGTGTACAAGCCTAGTTTTCTATTGTTGGGCTTACTTTTTGTACACATGGTACTCCCTCTTACATATCTAGAAACTGTTTCATGCATTCTTGGCCAATAGTAGTATCTTTGTAACTGTGCAATTGTTTTACTTACACCAAAATGACCTGATATCAGAGAGGTATGTGTCTCCCTAATTATGTTAACTCTTTCTATTTGTGGAATGCATAGATTTCCCAAATGATACAAGATTTGGTCCTTAACATAGTAATCCAATTCTTCTACCTTTTTGTCATTACTTAAAGCTGCATGTACATCTTTAAAGTCTATATCTTGAGCATATTGTTCAATGTAGCTTTCATGCATTATTGAGTTATTCTTAAGTATAGTAGATGCATTTATGATTGGTCTAGACAACATATATGCAACTTTATTGTGTATTCCCTTTTTATATCTGATGACTAAATGAAACTGTTGTAGGAAACCCATCTGCCTATAGTGTCTTGATTGCTGCAATTTAGTTTGTGAGTGAAACTACTGAAGTGGCTGATGATCAGTATGTATTATTGTTCTTTGCCCACTAAATAATGTTTCCACTTCTTCACACTCTAGACTAATGCATACAATTCTTTATCATATGTAGGATAATTAACTACTGCAGAATTAAAAGTCTCAGAATGGTAGCATATGGGTTTACCATGTTGCATCAACATTGCTCCCATGGCATAGTCACTGGCATCTGTTTCAATCTCAAATGGTTATTAAAGATTTGGCAATGTTAGTATGGTGTTGTACTAATTTTTTCTTTCAAGGTCTCGAAGGCTTTCTGCTTTTTGCCTCCACACTGAAACACCTTGTTCAATCCTGTCAAAGCATGTGAAGGAGCTGCATTTAAAGAAAAGTTAGCAATAAAATTTCTCCAATATTGTGCTGCTCCTAGGAAGCTTCTAACTTTTGTAGCAGACTTAGGTTTAGGCCAATTTACAATGACTGCAACCTTAGAGGGATCTATCTTTAATTCACCACCCCCTAGAATATGACCCAAATAATTCAAAGATGTTTTACCAAATTCACATTTTGATAATTTAACATAGAGATTTGCATTTTTCAAAACATCTAAAGTTTGCTTTACATGCTTCAAATGTTCTTCCCATGTTTTACTAAAAACAAGAATTTCATCCAAATATACAATTACAAAATCATCAATAAAATGCCTAAGTACATCATTCATAACTCTCATGAAAGTGGCAGGAGCATTAGTTAAGCCAAAAGGCATAACTAGACATTCATACAGCCCTTTCTTTGTTTTGAAAGTAGTCTTCCATGCATCTTTCTCTCCTACTCTGACCTGATGGTAACCACTATGCAATTCCAACTTGGAAAAGTAAACAACATCCTTCAATTGATCAAATAGATCATCAATTTGAGGAAGGGGATAATGGTTCTTGATTGTTATTTTATTCAGTGCTCGATAATCAATGCACATCCTCCATGAACCATCTTTCTTCCTCACCAACATGATTGGAGATCCACATGGGATGTGCTTGTTCTTATGAATCCTTTCTTGAATAGCTCTTGTACCTTCGTCTTGATTTCTACATTCTCTAAAGTGGATAACTTGTACATTCTAATGTTAGGCAATGGAGCATCTTTCTGCAAATTAATATCATGTATAATTTCCCTTTTGGGTGGCAAACCTTTAGGTTCTTGAAATAGAATATCATATTTTGAAACAAATTTTTCTAAATCAGCTTGATGTTTAGCATCAAAACCTTCAAATACATTGGTTTTATCAGGTTTCTTTTTGTTTACAACCATCAGTAAAAATTGCTTGCATGAATTTACAATTCTTTTCATCTGTCCTGAGTTTATAAGAGTATAATTATTCTTGAGTTTATGAGCTCTTACAATATATTTGATTCCATCTTTAATGAGTTGATAATTATTTTCAACGCTATAGAAAATGGCTTTTCTATCATACATGTAAGGACTTCCTAAAACAATTCCACATATATCCAAGGGAACAATATCTAACTCAACCTCATCTACAAATGTTGATCCAAAAGAAAACCTAAGTTTACATTGTCTAGTCACTTGTAGCTTTTCTTTATCACATACCCAACCTAACATATATGGTTTCTTGTGAGGTGTGGTTAGCAGTCTCAATTTCTTTACAATTTCTTCAGAAATGAAATTTACTTGTGTGCCACTATCAAACAAAGTATCAATCTTTTGATGCTTGGAAATAAATCTAATATGAAAAAGCCCATGTCTTTTCCTCTCATTTTCTATATTATCAATAATTTGGGTAGAATTACCAGTAGATGCTTCAGAAGTTTTACCTTTTATACCTATGGCTACGATTGTTGTTTCATCGCTTGAGTCTGACCCCAAATCTTTTTGTATAGCAGTAGCAGTCTTCCTCTTCTTGTTATCGAACTTCTTGGGTTTCAACTTCGAATGCAAAGACCAACAATATTCATCATCATGTTTGTCCTTATTGCAGTGAGTGCATGAAGGTTTGGCCTTTTTTCCAACATTTACCTTCCTCTCTTTCCATTTCTTCTTCCTCTTTTCCTTTTTCTTGCTTTCGGTGGTTTTTGATGATCCCCCAATTTTTGGGCTCACATTCTTGCCTCTAGCCTCTAGATGGGTAGCCTGAACAGTTACCTCATCTATGCTAGTATAGTTAAACATGATAACACTGTGCCTCAAATAGCTGTTTATACCACCTATATACTTCAACAAAGTTTTAGGTGAGTCTAAAGAAATGCCTAGAATCAAAGATATTTTTCTAAATTCTTGGGTGTAACTTTGTACACTTTTCCCTTTTAATTGGTGAAGAGTTTACCAACTCATCATAGCTTGCTACATATAAGTTAGTGGATAGAATTGTTTTCTAATTATAGAAACAAATTCACTCCAGATGGAAAGAATTTTACCATGCTTCTTCAAGTCAGCTTGTGTCCTACCTTCCCACCATACCAAGGCAGTTCCTTCAAGGCGTAGGCTAGCCAGCTGAATTTTACTCCTATCTAAATCAATATTCTGCACCTTGCAATACATCTCAATCTATCTAATCCAGTTATCTAGCTTCTCTGCATTTAATTCTCCGTCATATATTGGAAAGTCAAATTTAACATCTAATTTAATCAAAGATGTTTTATTATTTTTATTTTCAGAGCTATCAGGAGGTTTGGGTAGAGGAGCCTCTTTTCCTTTCCCTTTGCCTTCAGAATGGCCATCTAGAAGAGATACTTTTGTTCCTTGGTCTTGTTTCGGAGTTGAAGAATCTTCACTTAACCTTTCCTAAATTCTCTATACATTTATTCTACCATCGTTCTCATGGTCATGAAGCTGTCCATGAATTGAGAGTTTGATTCCAAGTGATTTTCTTCTACCATTTTACTCCTAGGATAGACTCTACCAATTTCTGGGTTAGTTTCAACCAGTTCTCCTTCTCCTACTTCGAGCTTTCACCTAGTTATGACTCACCAACCAGCACAAGCTTGTCTAACCTTAGTAAACCTAAAGCTCTGATACCACTTGATCTTTTAATGAGATCTAAGATAATTAATGAGGTATTATAGACTCACATGCATGGATTTGTCTATGTTATTTTATGCAATGGATCGATAAGGTTGCGAAATTCACAGAGAATGAAGCAGTAAGCAAAACATGATAGACAACACTTAACACAAAAAATTTAATTAGGACTTCACCCAATACTCCTGGGTTACATCTCTTGGTCCAGCCTTCAGTGGTTGCCTTTCTATTATGTCTTCAAAATAGAGTTTTTACAAGAGTGAGCTCAATTGGAGCCTCACACACAACAGATGTAACAACAAGAGCTTTGCTTGAACCTCTCAAGACTCTCTAAGTGCACAGACTCCCTCAACGCTCTTTGTCTCTGTCCTAGCTTTGTCTCAGCACTATCTTCAATACTGCCTATCTTGTTTCCTCTATGTCTGTGGCTTTAAAGCTAATCTGGGCTGCATTTCTCCTTCCCGACTTTCTGTCTCCCAAGCCTCTGTCCACTCGAATCCCTCTTCCAGCATGACATAATGCCTGAAGGGGAGGTGGCCACCTATTCTACAATGTAAGAGTGCCTCAGTCCGTTGAAATCCTTCAGAATACCAAACACGGTTGTTTTCTTTTTTACACAGGAAAATGCATTCACGACTGTGAAATTTCGCCAAAGCACAGTTCAATTCGGACTTCAAATATTCCTTAAATATGGTCTATTCCCCTATCATATCCATCCTCAATCACTATCACAATTCACTTTGGCCTTAATCCAAGGTTCCCCTTTGTATTTATGAAATATGTTAAAACTGTGAAAATGCATTAGAAATGGATTTTCTCTAGACTTGAAACAATATACATTTCATTTCACGAACTCTTTCGAGTCTGGCTTATCGTATCGACCTTCATCTTTTTCATTTCATTTAATAAACGAAAACTACAAAATGCATTACAAATGGCTTTGCTACGGATCTCAAATCTTATGCAATAACATTTATATAGCCATCGGGCTCAGTTCATCTGATCGCAGATGTGTATGTGCATATGCTCGCTCCCCCGTGTAGCCCTGATTGCGATATTGCGATGCAATTGATCACAATCGCATATTGTTCATGCCCTAGGCCATTGCAAGTGCTCTTTGTATTCGCCAATAATGATCCTGCAATGCAACATGGGCCGTCGATCTGCATGCTTGATCGACGGTCCTAGTTGACTCCGCTAATCGTCGTCCCAGGTGTTATGTAGTCTGCATTGATTTCTGCCTTCAACCTATGCCGATTGTGATTGTTAATCAGATCTAGACCATTGATCAGCCAGATCTATCAGCTAGTGTGTATTCATTTCTTCCACCTCTGGTACTCTATTTGTTTCCACTGTTTTCATGTGTTTTCTCCTCTCGACAGCGTTTTTTCCCCATTCTGAAAGGTTTTCTCATGTAGTTTTCTTTGGTCCTTGGCATTATTTCTCAAGCTTTCAAGACACAAAGAATGTTCTTGGATCCATTTGGATCAAGGACCCAAACCACTTTTGGTTCGTTGTGAAGGTCATGTGGATAGCACAAAATATTACAGATGATCATATGAAGAAGGTGTAGTTGGTCACTAATCTACAATATTTGGCGTTGACATGGTATATTAAGTATTGCACTAATAACCTAGTGGCATCATTAGAGGACACTCAAAGTTATTTGAATGACGAATTCAAGAAGCCTAAATCTGAAACACAGTCGGTAGTGGGGTGCAAGGAAATCACAATGAGGATTGGTAAAACACATTGGGAGCTGGAACAGAGACTGAAGCATGGAATCCACGAAGCCATTATGAATCTCATAGACAGTCAGCATCGTAACTAGTTTATAGCTATGGTCTTACCTCAATTAAGGATTTCCCTATTGTTGGGCATCAAATTTGGATATCTTTCTGTCCATTTTTATCATCCTTTTTTACCTTTTTTGTACTTATTTACCCATGTTGCTATGCTAAAATTATGCCCTAACTTGTCCAATTGGAATGTTTTGGTTAATGAAGTAAAGTCACAGAGTCTTATCTATTTGCAACACTGAATTGAATGTTTGACCGCAGCTTGGAGAATAGGAACCCTTGCTTCAACATTTTGCAACAGATCTAGTAATAGCCAGCCCTGAGGAGACCGCACAGTTGGAGTCACGATCCCCTGGAACTATTCTTGGGCCTTTCTACTATCTCGGTCATCTAGTGATTGGTGCCATTCCAACAGATATATATTTCTGCATATGTGGTTACAGTGTTTCAGGGAGATATGTTATTCTCCTGTGCTATGTATAAAAGAGGGAATGTTCCTATAAATGGGGATTACCCCATCGCTATTGTAATCACTTATTATAGATTAATAAAATATCATATGTTTTGTTTTTCTAATCTTTTATGTGGCTAATGCAGCCCTGATCAAAGAGTTGGGCCCGCTCTCGTGATCAGGTGTTGCGTTTTTGTGTGTACATTATTTGATAGTTTATGTTTGTTGTTACAATTCTTTATTTCTTGTAATTGTTTCTAGAGTTTTGTAATTTATTTACTCTTACAGTCATGTTTTGAATCTTAGCCGTGAGCCCTTGGTGGGAACGGATTGTGTTCTTTCCCCTGCATATACTTTGTGCATTGCCTTGAAAGGATATGCACTCGATTTGATAAATTAATGTGAGAATAGGATGAATAAATCATTCATACTTAGACACCAACATTTTGGCATTGTTGTTGGGAAAGCTAACAAGGTGCAAGTAGTGATCTGGACCAACTAGAGGGTCAATCTCTCGTCCTAGGGAAAGAATGAGTTTTCTCACTCTACCTCAGGTCCTGAGTGTAGGTGTTCTTTCTGTTTCTTTATTTTTACTTTCCTATTGATTTTTGGGCCATTGTCTTGTCCTAGGGAGGGAGGAGTATCTTAATGCCCTGCTCCAGGACCTGCGTAGGATTTACTTTCTTTTAACCCCCTTTGTGTGATTTTCGGGAAACCCTAGCTTTTACCCTAGGGGGAGGAGTCTTTTGATGCCCTACTTCAGATATAGAAGCATTAGGTCTTCTCGAGGTTTGTGTTTTATTTTTGGTTCTTGTTTTGGGAAGGGAGGAGTCCTTTGATGCCTTGCTCCGGTCATGAAACCCTAGATTTTTGTTTTCTCTTGTTTCCTTTCTTTTGTAGTTCTTTCGTCTTGGGGAAGGAATTTTCCTTTGACACCTTACTCCAAGATCAAGGCATTGTAAGTTCATACCAATACTCTCTGTTATCCCAACTTTTGTATGAAAAAAGGATGAAATAAGAGGGGCCGAGGGAGAGCCTCGAAGAGAGCACCAGATTTGGGAAGGAAGACCTATATACAACAAGCCATAGAGAAGGCTGAATCTGAAGCATCCTCTCGCGTAGTTGTGAGACCAGGGGCATGAAGGGTGAAGTCCAAAGGGCAATCAGTAGATCAACCAATGTTGTCTATAATATTCTTTGGTGATTCAACACAAGAAGTCCCCTTAATAGTGGAAGAAACACCCAGTAGTAGACGTGACTAGGAGAATCTTATGCTGGTGATCAGAGAAGAAGAGGTCACAAGCAGAACATTGACAGGGTCAGACTACTCCAGCAAGGGAAATGAGGTTATAGCCGAGGGATCGAATCATCAGGATGAAAGAGAACAAGGAGGTACTCACATCACCAAGTGGCCGAGAAAGTGCTGCAAAAGTAACCCGAACTCCAGTGGTAAGGAATCCTTAGCCATCTTCCACAGAGCCTATTGAAATTCTCAATGGTTATTGGAAGATATTCATGGCTCCCACAACCACTACCATCGATTTTCCGATTGGAGATCTGGGAGCCGGTGCGCCCATGAAGCCTATTCCATTGGCAGTTTTACCAACCTTTCATGGGCTTGCTTCAGAAGACCCCGACACGTGTCTATTCGCGTTCAACATAGTGTGTTGGGGATATGACTACACAACGGATGCCTAGAGGTTAAAGATCTTCCCTTCTACATTAAAAGGAATCTCTGCGATGGTTCATGGGCCTAGGAGGAAAGTCTATTACCACTTTGGAGGATATGCAAAAAGCGTTTTTGGAAAAATACTAGGATTATTGTAAATCCCGGAACATTGAGTAGCTTTTCAAGTTCACACAAAAATAGGATGAGAGCCTAGAAGATTGTGTGGAAAGGTTTCATTACACCTTATAGAGGTTAGGTCACTCTGATTTAGATAAGGAAATTTTAAAAATTATCCTCCTACGGTCTTTTTGTGAGGACTCAATGGAATTTCTGAACATTGTAGGAAAGGGAGACATCTCCAAGGAAAGCTTTGACACCATTTGTGAGTTATGCGTTCAGTGCTCAAGGGGGCTTGCAAGAAACAGGCATGGTGTTTGTAGAACAAAGGGGTATGGTGGGGGCGTTATAAAGGCGGAAATTGGAAACCTGCTAGATAGCTTGAGGATAGATATCCTCAGCACTCTATTGGCACAAATGGATACTCTAAAAGTAAAGAAGAAGTAGTTAGAACTAGATAGGACCATGGCAATATTCTGCCCGAAGTGCTCAAAGAAGCATCTGGAAAGGCAATGCCCACTAAACTCCATAGAGGAATGTGCAATATGTGAGGTTAACCATGCAACAAGTTCATGCCCCTCCTTGCCAGGCCTGAAAGTAGTATTTCAAGGGATGGGAGAGGACAAGGAGCAATTGTACCTCATGGTGTCTAAGAAGCGATGGCAGCCTTGACCACTGACGGGAAATCAAGGTATGTATCTAGATCCATCTCAGTATTTCAATAATTTTAATATGAATCCTCAGACCATGCCTTATCCCCCCATGTGGTTGCAATACCAGTTTCCACCTTGGCAGCAGTCGAATCCTCAACTCAGTATGAGCTCTCCTTGGGCTCCAACCTAGCGGGGATCCTCTCCTGGGTAGTTCCCCCAGTAGATGCCACAGCAGCAAATCCAATTGCCCTCTAATATGCCTCATGGTAACAAGACTACCCGTCCTCAACTTCCAATGCAACCTAACCCTGACCCTAACAATAAGGGAACTCATCAAGCTGACGTTCTTAACCTGTCTTCATATAGTATCTCCACGGCAGAGTTGTATGAAATGAATCTGCGATTAGGGCAGACAGTTAATGTCCAACCTCCTCCAGTTATCATTTAACAATTCGATGGTGAAGGTAAGGAGGCAGAACCGTTAGTAAAGAGCTAAAACAAACTAGTAGAAACCAGACGCCTCCTGTGAATCAACATCAATTTGAACCACCTTACCCAGAGAGACTAATTATGAGTAAACCTAGCCCTCAAGCTAAATTTGATTTATTAGGAGAATTGCAGAATTTGTTTGTTAAAATTCCCTTGTTCCAAGCTATTAAGGATGTACCAACATACGCAAAGACTCTTAGGGAATATTGTTCAAGGAACCCTATAAAGAAATCTAAACACCCCCTCACTATTCATGTTATGGGAAAATTATCAGACTTCATGATGGGAAAGTCAATGCTAGAGAAATATGGAGATCCAGTGAGTTCGATTTCGACAATACAGATTAATGGGGTAGAGATTTCAAATGTGTTGGTAGACCTAGGTGCTGCCATCAATGTCATTACCACTGAAACCATTTATGTGCTAGGCCTTAGAAATTTGAAACATACAACTACAGTGTTGGAATTGGCAGATCGGTCTATAGTTAAACCTGTAGGGAAGTTGGAAGATGTAGCAATCTTAGTGGATTCATGCACTACCCCATATATTTCTTGGTATTACATACACAATCCTCAGTAGGTGGTCATCCTTTGATTTTGGGAAGACCATGGCTGGCTACTGTGGATGCTTACACTAAATGCCGTTTAGGGAACATGGTCATTTTTAATGGGCATAACACTAAGAATTTGGTGTTATATCCACCTGCAGAACCAAATCCTTCCATTAAACTAGCAAGTGTCAAGAAAGCCTCAGCTGGGAAAGAACTTGAAATGGAAAATGAGGAAGTGAGATCTATCCTCACTATTGGACATTCCCTTCAGTTGAAAATGGAATCAGAAGATGATGTAATCACTTCCTTCATGGATGATCCTTGCTTCATTTCAAAACCAAACTAGTAGATCCTATAATCTATCGTAAGCTGTGAAACTCAAGAAGTTATCGTAACAATGGGAGGACTAGAGGAACCACTTGTTGATGCACCTCATGAAAGCGTTCAAGTAGAGATAGAACTAGGAAAAACACTGAATATTAATTCTAATTTGTCAGAATCCTAGAAGAAGCAGCTAGTAGATGTTCTTCGGAAGCATAAAGAAGATTTTGCCTCAGATTATTCAGATATGAAGGGGATACCTGCAAACCTGTGTACCCATCACATATATATTAAGGAAGATTATCATCCTGTAAGACAACCACAGAGAAGAATGAACCCTGCATTGAAAAATGTTGTGAAAGAAGAGCTTCAGAAACTACTAGATGTGGGTTTCATCTACCCTATCTCAGATAGCCAGTGGGTCTTGCCATTAGTAATGGTCCCCAAAAAGAATGGTAAATAGTGGATCTGCGTAGATTTCTCGAGTTAAATAAAGCAATGCAGAAGGACCATTTCCCTTTTCCATCTATTGATCAGGTTTTGGACACACTGGCTGGTAAGAAGTTTCTCTCTTTTCTGGATGGGTTTAGAGGATACAACGAGATCTAGATAGCTCTGGAGGATCAAGATAAGACCACTTTCACGTGCCCCTAGGGAAAATTTGTATACTGGGTCCCTCCTTTTGGCCTGTGTAATGCTCCTGCAACGTTTCAGAGGGAAATTCTGGGAATCTTCTCTGACTTGATAGATGACAGTGTTGAAATTTATATGGATGACTTTACTCCATATGGGGACTCATTTTTGGAAGAGCTGAAAAAACTGCAAAAATTTCTTGAAAGATGTATACAAGCACGTGTCTCTCTGAGTACATTGACATGTCATATGATGATGGAAGAAGGAATCGTTCTAGGTTATTTTCTCTCAGCAGAAGGAATCATAATTGAGCCAGCAAACATAAAGGTAATTTTGCACTTCCCAACACCTAAAACACCCACACAGGTACACAGTTTTATTGGTTGTGCTGGGTGATACAAGTGTTTCATAGAATTTTTTTCAAAAGTAGCACACCCATTGTTTCAATTATTAACAAAAGACTCAGAATTTGTGTGGTCAGATGACTGTGATGCATCTTTTACAAAGATTAAAGTATTGGTCTACAGTGCTATGATCCTTAGGGGTCCAGACTAGACATTACCTTTCCATATTCATACAGATGCTTCTCAAACAGTAATTGGTGTAGTACTGGGACAGTAGGAGAATAAAGTACCCTACGTAGTCTACTATGTTAGTAATAATTTGGCTCCTACCGAATAACACTACACAGTAACTGAAAAAGAATTCCTTGCTATCATTTACACCATCAATAAATTATGGCACTACATTACTGGGTATCCTACTTTTAAGCACACTGATCATGCAGCTATCAGGTATTTAATGAACAAACCTAGTAACCCTAGTCGCATTACAAGATGGTTGTTAGTACTACATGAATTTGATATTATTATAGTAGATAAACCATGGAAGGACAATGTGGTTGCAGATTCCTTATCTAGGATAGAACATGATGGTAAGAACACAACGATTGAGGATAATTTTCTGGATGAACATCTTTATGCAGTTTCTGGTAATACTCTGTGGTATGCGAATATTGCTAATTACCTTGCTACAGGAAAGGTACACCATCATCTATCGTATAAGGAGCAAAGGAAGATCATTCGCCAGAGCACTCGATATTCGTGGATGGCAGGATATCTCTTCCATACAGGGGTGGTCCAACATATTTGGCGTTGTGTGGCAGAGGATGATATTTATGAGATCTTAAAGGCTACACATGATGGACCCTGTGTAGGAAATTTTGTATACAAATGAACAAGTCATAAAGTGCTGCAAATGGGATATTATTGGCCCTCCATCTTTCGTGATGCTTGGGACTATGTTCGGAGGTGTGATAGTTGTCAGTGGATGGGACAACATGGGAAAGTAGATGAAATTCCTGTTCAACCCTAGATAGTCCTTGAACCATTTGAGAAATGGGCCATCGATTTTGTTGGACCCTTTAACCCACCTTCTCATCAGAACGCTTACAACCTAGTCTGCACCGATTATGTAACTACATGGGTGGAATCCAGAGCGGTCACAAGAGAAATAGAGCAAGTGGTGGCACACTTTATTTTTGAAGAAATCTTTGCCTAGTATGATACTCCAAGGGAAATTGTATCAGATGGAGGATCATAGTTCACATCTCATATGATAGAAAATTTAATGCAAAAATATGGGTTCAAAAATAGAGTGACAACTCCCTATCACCCATAGGTGAATGGGAAAGTAGAGAACACATACAAAGTATTGGAAAATACCTTGACAAAGACAGTAGCAAGTCATTGCTAGGACTAGGCACAAAAACTTCCAGAAGCTTTATGTGCATACAGAACAACATGGCAGAACATAATTCGGTTTTCTCCATTTGAATTAGTTTATGGGAAATCCTCCTTGTTTCTAGTAGAATTTGAAATCAGTACACTCAAAACAGCTCTAGAAGTAGGCTTAGATCTATCAGAGGCACAAAAACAATGACTGGAATAGCTAAATGAGTTAGACAAGATTCGATAAGTAGTTGTCTAGAGGACTACTATTGTTCAACAACAGAGGATGAAATCGCATGATAAATTTATCAAAACTAAGGTGTTTCATGTGGGAGATGGGGCATTACTGTATGACTCCCGATTTAAGGATTTCAAAGGCAAGCTTTGCACTCACTAGATGGGACCATATCAAGTAGACGTAGTGTTCGACAATGGTATGGTTAGACTAATTACAATAGACGAGAACCAAACCGTGTTCGTGGTGAGTGGGAACTGTCTAAAACTATACCACCGTCTAGCCTCTAAAGATGCCTTTGTCAAAAACCTTTCTGATTTAGCTGATCTAATGGTTATTGGAATAAAGAACACTTTTTCTCTTCTCTGAATAAATAAAAATATATCTAAAAATCTAATATATATATATATATATATCTATATTAATTATATATAATATATAATATATAATTTATATAATATATATATATGGTTATTACTTACTTGTTTGTATTTTGCAGGAATAATAAAGAAATATGGCCAGAAGAAAAGTAACACTTAGTGATGTTACTCCACCACTGTTGCTATAAAGATATTTTGTTTCACTAATAGTGTCACTAAGTGTTGTTACTCCGTAGCTGTTGTTACTCTGCAACTGTTGTTACTCTGCAACTGTTGATACACTTCCGATGCTACTACTCTGCAACTGCCCTTACTTCGATGTTGTCATCACTCCATCGGTGTCGTTACTCTACTATTGTTGTTACTCCGCTAGTGCTGTTACACCAAAATTACAGTTACTAACTGTTACTATTACTCACTGTTGCCATTACTCATTGTGATGTTACTCATTGTTTCCATAACTCACTATGTTGTTACTCCATCAGATATTTTTGCTACAACTCCACCTTAAGGTAGGTCCGTAGGTATGTCTTCGTTGATTTTATGGACTTAATTAAATATTCCAAAAAGGACATGCAAACGTGTCGAGGATGATCGTCATTTAGTTGGGGGGGGGGGGGGGGGGGGGGGAACGGTCATAATGAATGATGGTGTACCTCGAAAAAGCATTCATGACACACGATTTTGACCTAACTGAATCTAATGATTTCGGTACTTCGTAATCATACCCTTATGTGTTGGAATTCGTATTCATATGTGCAGAGTCATATGAGTCACCCTCCCAAGATGCTGAATTAAATTTGTAAAATATCTAATAGCACCACCATAATTTGTCATCACTTTCGAGCGTACCAGTATTGTTTCATCCATTGTCTCCAAAAGTGGTCAACACGTTATTTCAGTTGCAAATGGTTTGGAGCCCTGTCACACTCCCCTGCTAGCCAACTGCATTCGTCGTGCTGATTCTGCCTCTATAGCAATGGGTGGCTGATCTGTGTGAAAAGAAGCTAAGGATACAATGAGAGTTTGGAGCAATCCTGAGGTGTGGCAAGTGCTTGAGAATGCAGGTTGGGACGTTTATTTTGATTGGCTGAGAGGATCGAATGAAGAAATGACAATGGAGTTTGCATTAAACTTGGGAGAAGGAGGCTCTTGGGTTCATGGAATCAAAATCCTGGTGACAAAGGAAATCATCGCGGAAGTCAGTGGGCTTCTGCAAGATGGAGAATGCTGGTTTTCGAGGAGGACAACCCTTCCAAAATTCCTCGAGGTCTTCCTACAAGCTGGAGAAAGTATTGCGCAGAAGTGTCAGTGGTATGACAGAACTTCACTACCACATCCATGGGGACGAGTTGTAGAGTTTGTCATAAAATATATGACCGACGAAGGAAGATACTCCACCATCTCCAAATACCATCTCTACATACTAGCTCACCTGCGATTTCCATAGGTAGAAGCTTTTTCAACAATGTGCCCTATTTTCTATTAAGGAGCCTTCACTTAATGGTGCATTCATCTCAGGGGTTGCAACAGGTATTGGCAGTCATCACTCACCATGGGTTGGTCCAGCCGTTAGTAATGAATTCTATTGGAAGGATCTCGATTCTGTGGGAACTGTTTAGGGATTCCACAAAGGAGGAAATAGAAACCATTGTGGTTGCTAGGGAAGAGGAACCTAAAGCCATGGAGGAAGATGTAGAAGATGATGAGTATATTGACAAGGAGGAACCAGAAGAGATGGAGATGGAACTGAAGAATTTGAAGAAGAGTCATCTCCCCAAGAGCGAGCTGAAACTATGGAGTTAATTGAAGATACAGAGATTGATACAGAGGTGCCCACTATTACTATTGTCAAGGCTATCCCACAAGAACCAGCCCTGCCCATGGAACTAGTAGAGAAAATGGATAGCGTGATGACTACATAGGTAGACCCACAACAGGCAAGAGTGGCCAAATTGGTTGATATTATGACCGAGGGTACCCCATAGGGATCTCTTATCGCCATGGAGCTGATGGAGGAGGATAATATGATTGCAGAAGAGGTCATGACCACTCTGACCAGAGAACCCATCGAATAAGAAGAATGAGGACAAGGAAGGCCTAGAGCTGAGGAAACCAGGGGACCCATGGAGGAAATGCGAGGAAAACTAGGGCGTGAGGTCGACGCTGACCCACAAGAACAAGCATAGACTTCAGGGCCAAGTGTTGAGGATTCATTCCACTTTTCCTTCTTTATCCCAAGAGGAGCGAGGGTAACGCATTCCTCACAGCAGAAAGAGGAAGAAGATTTTTCCATTCTTATGGCTTCGATTTTAGCACAAAGGCCACAACCATGTGGGAAGGATGCTACTCAGGTGACAAGCACTTAGAGGCCTGAGAGGAGATAAGAGACGAAGGTTCGTGAGGCTAGGGAACTAGAAGGGACTCCAATGGGCACATTAATAGGAGAGCATCCCACCAGGGCATCACTAGTCAGAGAGAGTGAGCACGAAAAGGAAGTAGTCATTGGTGAAGAGGAGGGACCAAGTGAAGCGGTCCTGATGATTGAGCCAATGGAATAGTTAGGCGAGAAGGAAGTGAAGCATGAAATAATTGAAGAAAAGTAGGTAGTGGAGGAAGGAAAAACAGTCAGCACAACAGAAGTTGTCCCAAAGGATTTACCTCCAGCTTCCGAAACAGAGGAAATACAAGTCAAGGAAGAATGGGTAGAGCTATGGAAATCGTGAAGACTCCCAATCAAATAAAGATATCATCTGCAGTTTAAGTAAACAATGCAGCTCAAAATGGAAGTTAGGAAATTAAGGAAACAAGTGCACCAAATGAAGAAATGGATAAAGAAATACAAACGGTAAGATAAGAAGCCCAAGGCCATAGGGGTCGAAGCAGGAACATAGGCAGACCAGATAGCCAAAACCTTGGCTGCAACCCAAACGGACCCAGTCGAGAGATTGTTTGAAGGCCGAGAGTATGCCTTAGTGGCTAAAGTACAGACTTGGAAATCTACTATGGCCTAATATAAAAATCAAATCAAGAGAACTCAGGAAAGAGCCTCTACAACTATCTTTGGATATGTGGAGTGCATATATACGAAGCAGCAGCTCAAGATGGAGCAGCTGGAGAAGCATGTGGCAGAATTAAAGGCCGATAAGGTGCAGATGTTCAATCTAGTGCAAGAGGTGATGGCATGTCGTCCACCTACTTCTTGTTATTCCCTACTTTTGCATGAGTGCTTTCTTTTATTCTACATGGAAAGCATTAAAAACGAGATTAGTTATGAGATAGAAGATGGTGTAAAATTCCTCCGGATAATGAGGAATCATGACGTGCCAACTCAACACTTGATGTGTGAGTTTTACCTACATGGGTATCTACTACATTTGGACAGAGATTCCAACTTGGTTCCATATGTAGGGGAAATTCATTTAAGAGCCCTCGCCTCTTACTCTATCAATCAGATTCATTGGCGGAAGGCTTTCAACACTTTTGAATCCAATCAAGTTACCAAGCCATTTATAGTAAGAGGAGAGCATGAGAGGTCAATCACAATGTTCACTAAGCACAACACCTTTTTGGGAATCCAAGGGAACAAGGATAGGATGTTGACACAAAGATGGTGCCTTGATCTTTGTGTCAATCAGTTAACTACTTTTGAAAAAGAGGTCATTGATTGCTGTCAGAAAAGGTGGATGATGTCACCGACAGTTGTCCGGAACAGGGAACCTTTTAGGGAACCAAATTCTACATGAGTGCTCACTAGAGTACCTAGATATGTGGCATGTGTCCAAACATGTGGGGTCTGGTGGATGGGGATTTGGTTTTAGTTTCCTATTATTTGGTTGCTTGGAAAAATTTACACTCCAGCATATGATGTTCCAATAGATTGGTGGAAGGAAGTTCTCCTTTAGGATGGGTTTAATGTTCCAAGAATAGAGATGTATTCAAAATATGATCTCACCCAACTTCATGAGACCTACAATTCATAGAATCTAGACTTTTGGAGGCAATGGACTACATGAGGACATGTAGAAGGCTAGTTGGGGGGAGCTGTTGAGCACCAAATCTAGCTATCTTTTTGTCCATTTTTATCATCCTTTTTTACCCTTTTTATACTTATTTACCTATGTTTCTATGCTAAAATTATGAGGTAAATACCCCTAACTTGTGCAGTTGGAATATTTTAATAAATCAGGTAAAGTCACAGAGTCTTATCTCTTCGTAGCACTGAATTCAATGTTTCACCACATCTTGGAGAACAAGAACCCTCGCTTCAGCATTTCAAAACAGATCTAGTAACAGCCAGCCTTGAGGAGACCACAGAGCTAGAGTCACGATCCCCTGGAACTATTCTTGGGCCTTTCTACTATCTCGATCATCTGGTGATTGGTGTCGTTCCAACATTTGTATATTTTTGCATATGCAGTTACCATGTTTCAAGGAGATATGTTATTATCTTGTGTTGTGTATAAAAGAAACAATGTTCCTGTAAATGGGGATTCCCCCATCACTATTGTCATCACATGTTACAAATTAATAAAATATCATCTATTTTGTTGTTCTAATCTTTTTTGTGGCTAACGCAACCCTGATCGAGAGCTGGGCCCACTCTTCTTATCAGGTGTTGCATCTTTGTGTGTACATTATTTGATAGTTTATGTTTGTTGTTACAATTCTTTATTTCTTGTAATTGTTTATGGGGTTCTATAATTTATTTACTCTTATAGTCATGTTTTGAATGGTAGCCATGAGCCCTTGGTCGGAACAGATTGTGTTCTTTCCCCTGTATATACTTTGTGTGTTGCCTTGAAAGGATACACACCCGAATTGATAAATTAATGTCAGAATAGGGTGAATAAATTGTTCATACTTGGACACCAACACCTGTCACAAAAAAATATAGGAATGCAGGTGGAAGCATTAGAGATCACGGTGTTCGAAGTTCAACAGATTCATGTGGAGTTGCAAAACTCTGCTTGGAGTTTCAGAGCTTGAAGAAGGAAAAAGCGGCTTGGCTTGAAGTGCGCAAAGAGGTTTTGTGCCTCAAGTGTAAGAACCAGGGGTATGATAAGGATCATTGCCATATTTTCATGAATTATATGGTAGGAGGAGGGCCCATGCCTCTAAGGCAAGACACCCTAGCAGGAAAAAGTATAGGGCCCATGTGTTATAGACATTTTTGGGCACTTCAACCCCAATCACAAATGTCCATAAACTAAGGGCTCTTAAGTCCCTAAAAGGGTTGCTTCACTGCCTAAAGGAACAAGGTCAACTGATGACATCATCTCCCAGAAGTTCTCCACTGAAAACTTCTTATAAATGGTCAAAACTGGGCCATACTGAAAGCTCCATGCAGAGGGTACGATGCATATTGCCTTCTCAGTGAACATGGTGTGATGCATACTGTTTTGCTCCTATGTAGGGTGTGATGGTCGGGAATGGAAAAATGGAGGGGACCAAAATGGGAGGTGGAAGATCATGGAATCTTCAAGAAGCTTCCCCTCTGACACTTGCCACTCTATTTTCGACCTGGGATGAGTAAGAGATCTTTATTCTCCAAGTGGAAGCAGGAACTATCAGAGAGAAGACACAAATCAAGATCCCAAAATATGACTCACCTCTCTGTAATCATCTATATATGTTTCCCTCATCTCAGAGATCCAGAGGATGGAATTTTGTAATCTATAGAGAAGCGCTATTGGTATTCTGGTGTACATTCACAGTGTTGGGTGATTTTGCTTTGCTTGAGGTGAAAGAAGGGCTTCTTAGCTGGAGGATGATGCTTGGTCAGAGCTGCTCATGGTTGTAATCCTCTTGCTACTTTTATCTGAATAAAGCTATTCTTGTTTCCTTCCATATCCTGGTGTACTTGTTTACATATGCTTGTATATGGTTAATGTACATCTGATCCTACATTATTTGTGAATTTAGATCCTTGTTTCTTGCGTATTAGCATGTTGATGTGATTCTAGAGGTCCTTTTGAAGCTGAGTAGACAAAGAGCGAGCAACAAAACTCTATCAAGAAGGAGAGGGAATCGAGCGCAAGACTCAGGTTGGCCCTCTTGGTTCTCCTCTCATCTATTTTCATAAAAGGAATCAATAGTAGACTTTGATTGTTTCTTTCTAAGATAACCACACATCTTAGTGGGAATAACAGCATCCGTGTGGACACTATTCCTGTATAACAAAATGGCGACTCCGTTGGGGAGCAACTAGCTTACTTGTTAGCCTATATATCCTTGTTTCTTTTATCAACATACAGACGGAGCTTGAAGTCAAGCCAGCTAGCCTTCGAACTGCATTTTTCATACAAATGCAAAGCAGATCAATGCTGCTTCAGTCAATCTCTGGGTTTTTGTTTATAAATTAAACAATAGATCTGCAAGCAATCTAATTGTCCTAAGTAGTGGCTTTAGTAACATCTTAAATCACCCCTGTGTTTTTACATACATTGATCTGTACTTATTCAGCTTAAACCCCTGAACTAAACTCCAAACTGTGAGTTAAGTCTCTTTCAAAGTCTTGCATTGTAACCATCGCACCCTGCCTTCAACGCAACCTGTATGCATTCCACTTCCCGAATGGAGTAACTGTGTTGCATACTGAGTTCACTATGTAACAGGTGCAATGGTCAGGGAGGATTGATTTTCCCTTCGACTGTGGATTTTTCTCACTGTTTTCAGTATTATTCAAGAGTTTTTGCTCTATGTAATCAGTGTGCTTCTGTGAATACCCTCTTCTCTAGCATTATTCTGCCTCCTTAGTGAAAATAACTATAAACGCTTTTATGTATTTTGTGTCATTTTAGTTCTCTTTTGCAAAAAATAACATAGTTGAACTGTCGTCTCTAGATCTGAAAGTGTCGTAGCTGTCATTTTTAGTTTTAGAAAGCAATCCCATTGTTTTAGATAGTTGATTATATGGTTATTATTGCGTAAGACTTGGTTTACTAGTTTTAAAGTGTCGAAAAGCAATTTCCATTTCAAAATCGCAAAGTGTCTCTTTTGTTTTCACTTCATTTTGAAAAAGAATTTTGTTGAGTACAGTCGCTTTAAAAGTAATTCAATTTTGCACATAGTTTTCTTAGTGTCATTTAGACATTAAGGGAACTGAAAACCAATACATGCATGTGCATTTGCATCTTGAATGCTTGGCTTGATTTAGGACTGTGCATATTAGCATGTGCTCTGTGCTTTGTGAAGATAAGATGCTTGACTTTCTTCCCCTTAGTAGCCAGGATTTTCATTTCTGAAAGAAGATAAAACGTCTATTTATCATCTTAGACTGAATTTAGGAATTTTACATACATCACGTGGTGAACCTAAAAGGCAAACTGCTAAGAAAGATCAACTTAAAATAAATCTAAATGAATCTAACAACGCTTTGGAACTTAACGCAACATCTGGAGTTCTAGGCTAGAGACGTATTCTGGCATCGTAAAGCCTAGTAATTGTTGCTTTCAGTGCTAGTTGGGTGATTCCTCCACTCTGAGTTGATAAGTGATAGTACGGAATTGTCCTCCCACGTACCGTCACGTATATATTGGGAGACCACTATAGGCTGCATCATTTATCCTTCAGAAGACGTGTCTACCGCCCTATCGATCGTAATGCACCAAACACAGCATTTGGGAAGATTGACTGTCATACCATAAAAAGTATTCTGCAGTTTTACGATTGGTTTGGTAATCCTCTCTTCCTAGATCTCCAGAGAAGTCCATTTTTCTCCTTTTCAGACTCCTTAAAGGAAAAGGTCCTCTGAGCGCTTGTCACTTCAGGCTCAATAAAAATTGAAGGCAACTAGAGTCATCTTTTGTTTTTTCTCGACTCCTTAAAATTGAAAAAAAAAGTTGTGTCAAAGTGTCTAAAATTCATTTAACTTGAAAAACCTTTTCCCCTTTTATTTTGAGTTGATCAAGTAATCTATAATCATGGAAGAAAGTCAATCAAAACCCCGTCGTTCATGGAGACTTACGAGTCAACCATCGTTGACTCTGGAAGTGAAGCCATTCCAGACGAAGCGAACTCGTTTAACTAGATCAAAGTCCCCTAGGTTGGTTGGAGAAAGCACTCCAACATCCTCAGAGACTCTGGTTACTCCAAACATTTCTGGAATCCCTGCCTCTACAGAAGAAATTCCGCAACAGCAACAGGACATTACAACTAATCCTAGTGTGACAGTTAACACATCTATTCCTAAACCAGTTCCATCTACAGCTGATTCAGAAGGTGTTTCTCCCCAACTATCTGTTGCTGCAAAACTTAAATCTTCTTCGACACCAGAAATATTTTACGGACCTGATGACCTACCTCTTCCTCCTAGATTGATTGCCATAGAAAAGATTGTGGAATATCTTCTGTCTACCACTCCAACGCAACTTGGAGCTAGGATTTCCCTATATCCTTCTTCATCAGAGAATATTCACCCACCCTTGGAAGTTCCTAAACAATCGCCAAGGAATCTTTTGGATAGACTTAATATGTCTGAACAACCGTCAACATCAAGGACTGTGTCACTCAACACAGCAACATCAGAAGCCCCTTCTACTATTCTGACAATTTTCGCCGGCGTGCCATCTTTCCCAACCAGGTTTCAGTCGCTGGATGGAGTCCATCCTGGGACTATTTCGACAGTATGGACTATTCCTGTTTGTTCGTCCGGAATTATATCTGGAATCTCTTACGGTGAGTCTCGACAAATTGATCCATCACAAGGTCAATTTGGGCAAACTGGTGCCCAAAGGCAAATTATGCCTTTGAGCACTGGATTACCGTCGTATGGAGGGCCATATACCATTTCATTGTCTTTCCTAGAAGGAAAACCATGCATGAGTTCGCAACCAAATTTGGGTTATGCTGGAATCCCAACTAGTGGTTGGGTACCAGTCCTGTCTGAACAACCAAGAGTTGTATGCTCAATACAACAAAGTTCACCTATGACAAACATTCCCACTACGCTGGCTATTGTGGCTCTATCGCAAGTACAAGCATCACCAATTGTATGCCAACCTCAAGTTTCGCAGGTTGCAATACAAAAATCTCTTGTACCTCTGACACAACCACAATAACCTACCAGTGGAATGGCATAGGTTCAAATGGGGAACCCTAATCCCCATCTTGGTCAAACAATTAGTGTTGGACAATATCCATGGCTTCTCAACCATGGCTAGTGCAATACCAGCAACCACAATTCCAGAAAGCTTACCAAGGATATGAGCAACAAGTCTTTGCGAGTAATGGCCAGCCATATCAACCATATCATAATGGTTATGCCCATCAACCTTACCAAAGTTGCCAACATCAAATGCATTATGTTGGTATGCAAAGACCGACTGCTCAAATGATTCCGTCTTATCCTGGGTATGCTCAACCAATCATAAATCAACAGTTTCCCTTGGTGGCAACTCTAGAGTTACCAGATCTAAGTCGACTAACGAACGATCCAATTGCCTATGCCCCTTCATGGCCGGCGATCCCGCATAAAATTCCGTTGGATATTCCTAAATTCAATGGAAATCCGGGCAAAGACCCATTGAATCATGTGATGACCTTTCATCTATGGTGTTTATCAAACACTCTCAATGATGATTCGATTCAACTTTACCTCTTTCAGTGCACGTTAACTAGTCTGGCAGCAAAGTGGTATATCGAACTGCCTAGAGCTTCATTTGATAACTTCAGTACCCTAGCCACAACCTTTTTAACACATTTTCAGTTACCTATCAGGTACGAAACAGGAACTGAGCTGCTTACCAATTTCAAACAAACGATAACCACTCACATATCCGATCATATTCATGAGTGGCAACATCCTCGCAGAATGGTAAAAACATATGTTCCTGATCAGCTATTGGTTGAATGGTTTATTAAGTCACTATTACCCGCTATTACAAAATATGTGGCAAAGGGCGAAGTCATCACTGAAGAGCAAGTTATTGCTTGTGCACAATATCTAGACTTGATCTATACTCAGTCTGGCATGCTCTACGATAAAATCCCTGACGCTCCTAGACCATAATTCTCTGTTCCTCCACCTCCTAAATCAAACAAAGACTCTCATGCCGGCGATGGTGTGATAGGTACGACAAGCACTAAAACCGCAAAGGCCACATCGAAAAAGGCCCGCACAGTTTCGAATCAAGATGCAAATGACGAAGTTGTAGCCTCAGAAGTAAATGTCGTGTCAACAGACAAATGAAAAGAAACCAAGCAACCAGGAGGCAAGAAGAAAAAACAAGGGAAGAAGAAAAACCAGGGAGACTCATCTCCTAGGAAATCTTCTGCGAACCCTTCTGGGAATGCGAAACCAAAATATCCATGCAGTATATGTATGAGGATCATTGGACCAAGGAGTGTCCATATAAGAAGAACTTAGAAAATTCTTCAAAAGTTCAAAAATCTCAGCTGTACTGACAGATCTGTTTCCAAACCCAGGAACGAACCTCGTTGCTAGCGAAAATGCTTGCCCGTCCCAAGTGCTAATGTTTTCAGTCTCGAAGCAGCTGAATGATACTCTAATAATGACAAGGAGTAAAGATTAGAGGAATCCACAGATGTTGAACAACAAGGATAAAGATCAACCTAGTAGTTCAACAACGACTTCAACAGAAGTCGTGCTACCCATCATTCTTGAATTAATAATAAAACCGCCAAAGGGAGTAGTACACAAATCGATGTTTAATCCTCATGCCCATGCAGCACAACACTATAATATAGTGGAGGATTTAGCTCAATCGCCATCCGCGATGTCAACTCTTGAAGTACTGCAAAATTGCCCCTCCCAAAAGTAGGCTTTATTATCAGCAATAGGTGGGATTGACCCAACGGATTCCAATCTTGTATCTTTTAATCATAAAGGATACAACCCTCACTTACCAGCTCAACTAGCTTTCCTCATTCAAGTGAAAGCCCTCAACAAAACTGTTCATAGAACAATTATTGACGAGGGAGCATCCACATGTATCATGTCGATGAGTTGCTGGAAAAATCTAGGGTCTCCATCTTTGTCGCGATCGTAAACAACATTAAAAGCATTTGATTGAAGAACGTACACCCTGTATGGGATACTAAGTAACTTGCAAGTCGAACTGTGGGGCAAAACAGTAGAAATCGATGATGAAGTCATCAACGGAAATCTTGATTACAACGTCTTACTGAAAAGACCCTGGATATATGCCATGGCAACTGTTGTGTCGACTTACTTTAGGAAGATTGCGTTTCCCTTCCAAGGAGGAATCACAATCGTCGACCAACAAACCTTCCTCCCCAATAGTTCACAATTTATGGGAAGCATTCCAATGATCCACGGAAGCTCTCACTCACTTCAAAATGTTGGAGTAGGCCTCCTAAAAGAACCTGCCTTGATGGGTACTTTTTCCCTACCGCCTCCAAACAATATGGCGGAAGTGGCCATAGTGGAAACCTGCAATATGATATCTTCCATAAGATTTACAAGATTCTTGAACATTTTGTCAACATGGATCATCGCCCTAGTAGAAATATTGTAGCAATCAATTTTCTTGGCCTTGGGGGCAAACCAATGCTCAACGAGTGTTTGGATAGATAGGTCTAAGGAATATGGCACCTCTTCAGATCCTTGGTCGCATGTAGATTCTACAGATGAAGGAATCATTCAGCTAATGATGATAGAAGAGGTGCCAAGGGAATATCACCACCATCATTCCCATCTTCTGAATTACCAAGAAGATTATTCCAGTGACCCTAATCATCCTTCAAATACTGTAAATATGGTGGATTATGAGGATAGTTCTTTTACTATGTCAACCTCATTAAAAAATGAAATGACTCCCTTTCCAAATCGAGTCTTTGATTACAATCTTTCAAAGATCTCGAAGGTAAACCTTCATTCCAACCACTGAGTTGAATGAAATGAAGCTTGGGGGGCATGACCCCCAAAGCTCGAATAAACCAAATTCAAATGAAATGGTAAAATGAGAGGTAAAAATTCACTTTTAATTTACTATGTGTCTAATTCAAGTAAAATATTAGTGTTTTGACTCATTTATCATACATGTGTTTTCATTTCTAATCGGTTTGATGAAGTAGATGAACAGGTAGTACTATCTTTGAAAGAACAAAATGTTAAGGGTAAATCAAAAATCAATGACCATCATGGTGAGCAATGCTATCGCATAGTTCAAGCTCGTTAAAAAATAAACTCTCCACGAGCAATTTCAGTGCATAGTTCATCATTGTTAAAAAATAAACATAAGTCATGAGCAAGTGTTTCTCCCCGCATTTAAGCTCGTTAAAAAATGAATGGGTAAATAACCATTTTGAATGCCTTATCGCCAGCTTTTGAGCCTTGTTCGTGTTCTTGCCATCACCTCCACTCTATTTTTAGTCGATCATTCACCCCCATATGATTGTTAACCCCTTCGAGGAACATCTACGAAGAGTGATTCTGCTAGCCATCCTTGTAATACTGCCATGATTGGAAAATTCCAAACCTTACTTGGAATCAGCTGCTACCTGAAACCATCACTCGTTCCTCGAAAACGAGTTTTCTTTAATCTCTTTTCACCTGACTTGTAAAATATGAAAAGATTGCCGAGCGATTGGCCTCTCTGGCTCGTTAAAAGGCATCAAAAGTGCTATCCCTCCTTTAGATTTTAATCTTTTTGGACCTGAGGGATCATTACACAAAAAGATCGAGCGCTTGTCTTGTTCTACTCGTTAAAACTATCGAAAATTCATCCCTTTTGTATTATTTTACGCTTTTTCAGACTTAAGGGATTATAAAACGAAAAAGAATCTTCGGAGTCTTCTTTTCGTTTCTTTCAGACTCTCTAAAATTGAAAGATACCGAGTTATTTTTGTTGTTAAACTCGTTAAAACTAATAGCGACAAACTCATCCAACAGGACGAGAACGAGTTTCATTGTCGCTAGGCTCGCTAAAATATAGCGATAGGTTTGCCCGAAGGGCGGATTATAGAACAAGAATATGTTTTCCTCCTCAAGATTGAAAAAAATAAAGAGGTATTGGTCAGAAATGACTGGGGAAAATTGGGAAGAAAACAAGAAGAAACTTTATTGGTAGCAAGTCACTCTTGAACATGACACTTTCCTTTCGCATCCATGCCGGGTTTGGTTGTTCCGTTCACTGGTCTTCACCATTGGTCCATCACACCATCCATCTCTGGGGTTAATGATACCAATCCATCGTCAGTGTCACTGATATGTTCAAGAGAATTCATTCAAACAATTCACCTGAGTCTCACCCACTACAATACATTCATGCTTCATTCCTTCATGACCGCCACCCTGAACCCCGTATCGTTAGTTTGTTTTCACCTCCAGAATCATTTACTTCTTTCTGTGTCATTGATGTGGGATTCATTAAGGCCCTCCTACGACAGGTCGCTTCTTGTGGACATCAACTCATTATCCAAGAAGTTGACTTAGGAACAACCCTTTCAGTACTTTGAAGCTTGCATGCCTCAATGGCAAGTTTCTCACTTTCGGCGACAGGTTTACATCAATGACCTTCGACAGAGAGATTTTGCGTGGTGTTCGACACCAAGTCCGTTTTCACACCACATAAATTGTACTGTAGTACCTTGAGGGTCATTTTCATTATTGATGATTCCTCTCATACCTGTTAACAGCTTACATCATTGGCTGGTAATCAGGCGATGTCTTTCCATGTTCGACTCCAAAACATTTTTCACATGGATCGACTTGTACTCCGAGTGAATATTGGCCGAGTTTGAAGACCCCAGATCTAGTTTCATCCATCCAGGCTGCGATATATTCAGGAATATAAAAATATTCAATGTACATCATTGCTGAACAGATGATCATCCAAATCAAAGGATGATGTGTCCATATCATCAGTCTGTCACACAAACGATCGTCTGTCCTATGTACATGAAAATAAGTTTATAAAGATAAACATGGGAATGCCTACCTTAGCTATATCATGAAAAAATGTTGTCAAATAATGTATTGTATTGTATCTTATTACAGGTCACCTCCAAGCTCGGAAAAACTTCTGATCCTCATAGTAAAGCATTTCACCCGACATCAAAAACAATTAACGACCTCATGCTTTAGGGGGCAATTGTTATAGACATTTTTGAGCACTTCAACCCCAATCACAAATGTCCATAAACTAAGGGCTCTTAAGTCCCTAAAAGGGTTGCTTCACTGCCTAAAGGAACAAGGTCAACTGATTACATCATCTCCCATAAGTTCTCCACTGAAAATTGCTCATAAATGGTCAAAACTAGACCATACTAAAAGCTCCATGTAGAGGGTGCGATGCATGTCACCTTCTCAGTGAACAGGGTGCGATGCATACTGTTTTTCTCCTCTGTAGGGTGCGATGGTCAGGAATGGACGAATGCCAGGGACCAAAATGCGAGGTGGAAGATCATGGAATCTTCCAGAAGCTTCCCCTCTGACACTTGCCACTCCATTTTCGACCAGCAATGAGTAAGAGATCTTCATTCTCCAAGTGGAAGCAGGAACTATCAGAGAGAAGACACTAATCAAGATCCCAAAAGATGACTCACCTCTCTGTAATCATCTATAGATGGATCCCTCATCACAGAGATCCATAGGATGGAATTTTGTAATCTATAGACAAGTGTTGTTGGTATTCTGGTGTACATTCACAGTGTTGGGTGATTTTGCTTTGCTTGAGGTGAAAGAAGGGATTCTTAGCTGGAGGATGATGCTGGGTCAGAGCTGCTCATGGTTGTAATCCTCTTGCTACTTTTATCTAAATAAATCTATTATTGTTTCCTTCAATATCCTGGTGTACTTGTTTACATATGCTTGTGTATGGTTAATGTACATCTGATCCTACATTATTTGTGAATTTAGATCCTTGTTTCTTGCATAGTAGTATGTTGCTGTGATTCTACAGGTCCTTTTGAAGCTGAGAAGACAAAGAGTGAGCAACAAAACTCTATCAAGAAGGAGAGGGAATCAAGCGCAAGACTCAGGTTGGCCCTCTTAGTTCTCCTCTCATCTATTTTCATCAAAGGAATCAATAGTAGACTTTGATTTCTTGTTTCTAAGATAGCCACACATCTTAGTGGGAATAGCAGCATCCGTGTGGACACTATTCCCGTATAACACCATGCTATCGTGCACTATTTGTGAGGTAGTAGGAAAACATGTGACAAAAAATTGTCACTTACTGCAAAAATTTGTACAGACACTGCAACAATTATTCTGCAACTTCTATAAATCGATAGACCATGATGAGCATAATTGTCGTAGCTATGAATTAATGATGGAAAAAACACTTATGTATTGGATGGAAATAGAAACTCAACCTCTCAATCAAGGCATCGGGGGAGCGCACCAAGGATATCAAGGACGCAAACGAGGCCGAGGAGGAGGACCTAGTATATGTCAAGGGAAAGTTATTTTCTATAATTTCAAAGTGCCAAGACACTATGTGTGGGAGTGTACGAGCCAGAGATGCCCGTCATCCTAGTAATGTAGTAAATTTTACCATGCGATAGAAGAATGACCTATATTGATATCTAAAATGCAGGAGAAGAAGGCATAGCCTCAACCGCCTACCCAGAACCTGCAGATGATAAGGGCAGAACCTCGTGAAGAAGATACCAATGTCAATATCATGTTGTGAAGTGGTGTGACAACTGGTGACTATAAGGGAAAATAACCTGAAGAAGGTGGATGGGTCTGCAAGGCTCGAGAAAAATAAGTTAGGTTTGATCTAGAACACACAAAGTAAACGTTCATGGAAGCAAAGAAAAGCTTCACTGAAGCCTCTACCTCAACAAGTCAAGATAGGATATCTAAACAAGTTGACCCCTCCATGCTTACTACTTTCTTGGAGACTTGCATGAAATTTTTGCATGACAACAGGGCTATGAAAAGATTACAAGAGTTGATAAAAAAATGTGCGGGAAGGGATAATGATTTTGATGGTCACCACACAGTCAGAAAAATAGGCACACATAAGACGGGAACCAGATGCGAGATGAGGCTGACTGCGAAAATAGGAGAATACGAGATGCACCCAGTTATTTTGGATCTATGGTCGGACACAAATATTTTGCCTAAATAGACTTGGGAAAATATGGCAAGGCCTACACTACAGTGGTCTCTGATTCAATCAAGAATGACAAATCAATAGAATATTATCCCTATGGGGAGATTGCATGAAGTAACTGTAGATATAGAAGGTGGGAGCATGTTGGTTGACTTTGAAGTGATAGAGACTGTTGATGACAAAAATCCATATCCTACGCTCGTGGAAATTGATTTGGATATCAAAATGAATGGGGTTAGCAAATTGAAGAAGTAGATAATGCCACTTGAAAGGAAAACACTCTGTGTGGTGGTACCATTGGACCCTGCAAAAGGATCGTGCTATACTGAACTAGTCCATGACTGTGAGGAAAGTGACGATGATTTGGACTAGATATATAAGATAACAGTGCGAGACCAAGATTGGGTTAATCTGATAGGCGATGGATGAATTGCATGGGACCACGAAAGCTCCTATACATTAGATTCAGATGAAGAATTGGAGCATTGGTAGAATAGGTTACACGAAGTATCTACATTGTGATGTAATATGATGACTAAATTGTTGCGTTGTGTATCATCTGAGGTAAGAAGTTTGCCTTATTATGATGATCTAACTGTTGTGGATAAATTTTTGGATGCATTTGAAAGGGAAGTGCCTAAGAAGCATCTCTTCCAAGTGCTAGATTTGATGTTGCGTGCTACGCCTGCATAATGGTAGGGTACGCATAAAGAGAGTTTTGAAGAATGGTGTGACTAAAGTAGGATGATGCAGATCTAATTTGGTCACCCCAAGGTGTAGTTGACCAAGCAGTATGATGGGAGAGATGATCTGCACGATCATTTGGAAAAGTGGACTAAGGTTTATCGAATGGAGCCGAAGCCAGAGTGGGTGCGTATTTTCTCTCACACTTTAGACAATATCCCTAGGAACTGATATTTGGAAACATATCTCTACCATGGCACCATTGTGTCGGATATTTTAAGAGAAGGGTTTGTGAGGACATTCAACTTTGAAGACGGATTTGAAAGTATTGATGAAGCACTACAAGTAGTTAAGGCGACAATCTTCAAAATTCCACATGATCCCTTGCAATTGATTCAATCGGATTGGAGCACCCAGTTGTGCCAAGCGCTGGAATTCTATAATATGAATGTTGAAGGTGAATATGAGGATCCTAGGAATATTAACATCCCTGAAGCGGAAGGCCACTGTGAAGTAGAGGGACCATAGATAGAGAACCCTGGAATAAATGTGCCATGAAAAATAAGTAGGTAAACATTGGTACAAAAGTGTAACCGAACTTTGCCGAGATAAGGGTCTATTGGGATCATGCTACGGTGGATAAAGTTGCTAAGCTTCTCCACGAATATATGGATTTATTTCCCAGAAAAGTTTCAGACTTGAAAGGAATCATAGGCATGTTGGGAGTGATGAAAGTAACTTTGAAATTAGACACGAAGCCTGTTAAGCAGAGGTCATATCGCCTTAATCCCAAATACAAGGAAAAGATCTACTTGGAGTTGGACAAGACGCTTGTAGTAGGTATCATTGAACCAATGGAGGAATCTAATTGGGTAAGTCCAATGGTCATTTAGGAAAAGAAGCAGAAGGATGAAATTAGGATTCATGTTGATCTCAGGAAGCTGAATGATGCTTTCATTCATGATCCTTTTCCAAATTTGTTCACAAATGAAGTACTATGTAATGTTGGCGGGTAGGAGGCCTATTCATTCACTGATGGGTTCTTTGGATATCTTCAGATAAAGATCATGCTAGAAGACAGGACCAAGACCACCTACACAATAGAATGGGAATGTTTCCAGTATACAGTAATGCCTTTCAGACTTAAGAATGAGACGATGATATTCTCATGCATGGTCATCATGATGTTCAAAGAGTTCATTCCTGAAGTTCTTGGAAGTCTATTTCGATGAATAGAGACTGTTTGGGCTAGTCAAGCACCATGTAGATAGTCTGTGATTAATTTTGGATACATGTCGAGGGTATAAGATTGTGCTAAACCTAAATAAATGCTTGTTCTACATCCCTTTTGGAATCTTGCTGGGTCATGTGGTGTGCAGGTGAGGGCTTATGTTGGACCCTACTAAGATTGCAGTGATAATCAATTTCGAAGCACCAAGGAGTGTTAAACAGTTGCATGTAACCCTAAGACATACCAGATATTATCAGAAGTTCATCAAAAGTGATTCTCATATTACCACACCTATGGAAAAGCTACTGAAGAAGGATGCTACCTTCTATTGGGATGAAGAATGTTAGCAAAAAATTGATGTACTGAAGGAGAAAATTTTCACTGCATTGATCCTAGTCTTCCTAGATTGGAAAAAGGAGTTCCATGTTCATGTTGATACCTCATGTATTGCACTAGGAGCACTACTGACATAGGCTGGTGAAGGATAATTGGGTCACCCTATAGTATTTGTGAGAAGAAAGTTTTCTAAGGCTGAAAAGAATTACTCAATGATAGAGCACGAAGGCTTTGCTATGGTGTACACACTCCATAAGTTGAGACATTACCTGCTAAGTAGACATTTTAAGACGTACATACACCATTCTGCATTGAAATATTTAATCAATAAGCCTATGTTGGCTGGGGAAATATGCAGATGGTTTTTGTTGTTGTAGAAGTATGATTTTGAAGTAATTGTGAAGCTAGGAAGGTTGATTGCGGGGCCTGACCATCTGTTGCGCATTGAAACAAGAGAGGTGCCTACCAATTTGGAGGAAGAGATGCCTGACGTGCAACTCTTCATGGTATGCGTAGTTGATAATAATTTTGCAAACATTATCCACTTTCTAACCACAGGGATGGCTCTAGAGGGATACACCAGTTAACATACAAAAGAATTGGTGGTGCATGTGGTAGACTTTTCTGTAATTGTAGGCCATTTATATAAGATGGGATTGGATGAAATACTTGGACACTATGTGCCTGAATTTCAAGGAAACAATATCCTCATTGAAGCTCATGGAGGAGCTACAGTATGGCATTATGCAGGAAAAGAAACAACGCAAAAGATTTTGCGTGCCAGGTTGTGGTGGCTGACACTGCATAAGGATTCTAAAGCATATTGCAGGGCATGCGATGCATGTCAAAGGATGGGGCATGCATTGGAATGCTATAATGTAAACGCTGAAGAAGGGGATGAGGATCCGTGAAAGATTAATATTCCTGAAACAGAAGGTCACCACGAGGTTGAAGGACTACAGATTGAGAACCTTGATATAACTACACCATTGAAAATGAAACAAGTAAACATTGGTAGTGAGGCAGAACCCAAATTCGTGAATATTGGAGACTACTGGGATGATGCGATGGTGGATAAAGTCACTGAATTGCTCCACAAGTACCATGGTTTATTGCCTACCAAGTTTACTAACTTAAAAGGGATAATCAAAGACCTAAGCATTATGAAGATCACGTTGAAACCTGACGCAAATCCAATTAAGCAAATACCTTACTGTCTTAATCTGAAGTATAAGGAGAATGTTTTCTTAGAGCTAGACAAGATGCTTGCGGTAGGCATCATTGAGCATATGGAAGAATCTAACTCGGTAAGCCCAATGGTGGTGCAGGAGTGAAGTAGAAGGATGAAATAAGGATATGCGTGGATCTCAGAAAGCTGAATGACACTCTTGTACATGATTCTTTCATGACTTCATTCACTGATGAAGTGTTGGATATTGTAGGTGGCTAGGAAGCATATTCCTTCACTGATAGGTTCTCTGGGTAGCACCAGATTAAAATCGCACCAGATGATAGGAGAAAGACAACCTTCACGACTGAGTGGGGTTGTTTTTAGTACATTATAATGCCATTTGGACTGAAAATGTGCCTGCGATCTTCTTGCGGATAGTCGTTGTTGCGTTCAAGGAATTTATTCATAAGTTCTTGGAGGTATACTTTGATTACTGGAATATGTTTGGGCTGGTAAAAAAAATTATAGAAAGCTTTCCCCTGATGTTGGATACCTATCGAAGATACCAAATTGCGCTCAATCTAAAGAAGTGTCATTCTTTTGTTACTTTTGGGACCCAGTTGGGTCACATGGTTTGCAGACATGGATTGATGGTAGACACCGCAAATATCATGGTGATACTACACTTAGAAGCACCAAGGAGTGTGAAGAAGTTGCACGCTACCTTAGGAGAAGTGAACCAAAACATGTTGATGCAACCTAAGGTCGACCATGTGAGAAATCATTTGATTACTAGTCATTGATGTATGCTGTTAACAAAAGTGATACTACTCACTGATAATCATAATGAGAGTCAAGGTACCTAGTACACTCTGACAAGTGTGAATGAATAAGTTGAAGTCAAGCACCTCAAATAATCTATCAATCAGGAGACAATGATGGTTTCCCACTATCAATAGTGAAGGAATCTGCCACTTATGACTGCAAACCCTAAGGTACTTCTAAATCGACTCTAGATATTTTTCCCAGAGAAAATGAGTTGTAGTCGATAGGAAAATATTTGCTAGAAGGAAGGCATTAAGGCATCCTTCATCAATCTAGTGCGAGTGTAACCCATAGGCCAATAATGTGGAAGGAATTAGACGAAAAAGATATAGTAACCCAATCGAAGCATGTTTATAGCATACAAAAGATGTAGCTAGCACACGATAGAAACCCATTTAACCAACCAATAATGAAATATGATAGAGAGGGGAGGAATCCACCAATAGGGTCAAACGGAAACGAAGGCACTACATGAATCCCAATGTGTGATAATGAAAGCTGATGTTGAACATAAGGGAAACCACTCAGTCAAAGACCCATAATACTGATCGATGCATGACACAAGGTGACCTATCAATAATGAAAATAGGGCCAGGGTGTGGTTTTAGATCTACCCTCAGAGAAATTTTTCGTATTCGATAAGGACAAGACCTGCTAGCAAGAAGTCAATGGAGACCTTATCAAACTGGCACAAGCAAAGGACCAATATAATTGATGTGATGACAAACACAACACTGATAACCATGGATGGCCGACTAAAAAATAGGTCAAGAGACACTGTAGAGAGGCTGACTTAGGTTTACTTCCCTTGAACAAAAGCACATCTCAATGATGACTATATGGTAGTATATGATAACTCTGTATAAGTTTGTCATGCAAGAGGCATAAGAAAACTCTCATATGATTGGAAGAGGTAACCAATCGGAGGAGTATTGACTCATAACAAGGTTAAGGCACTCTTAAGTCAAACTAAATCCCATCACAATGGAGGAGAGACGTTTTTTTGAGTGCTTTGTTTAAGGGTGACATGAATGACTCTAGCTGCCAACAAAATATGGAAATGTCATCCCGTTCCCACTCTTTCTGTAATATATAAGTTTTTGTCTTTTTATTTTATATGAAGCTTGAAAAATAATAAAACAATGCTATAGTACAGTCCAAAGAATGAGTGTCAGAGAAACATATGATCTAGTTCCTCGTAGGGAAACATTCCTACGCTCAATGCAGGGAGGCAAAATTGGTCAAGGATACTCAAAGGGGTCTTCTTTCCATGAGTAAAAGGATGCTTCAAGTTGCAGAAGCTAAGTGATTGCATGGTTGACTTACAGAGGACATGGTGAAATAAGTGGCTTAAACACAAGTCCAAGTGAAGCCGGCTCAAGACCAAAAAGTGCAAATGGCCAACGTGCAATGCAGTAGTACAACTTAGGAGACTCTAGAGTATAAAGACAGAAAAATAATGAAGAAGTAGAGGAATGAGGCTTCAAAATAAAATTCATGGCAGGACTAAAGAGGACTCCATAGCCTAAGAACAAAAAATTCAGCATGGGTGCCATGTGAGAACAAGGTACTATCTAGGGTGCCCATCATAAGGTAGGCCGTACCACACAAGTCATGACACTTCTAAGTAAAGAGAAGGTTCTGCGTCATATCTTGGTGGGGTTGATCCTAAGGCAAAAATGGGAAAGGAAACTAATAAATTCACAATGCAGGTGAAAAACCTAACTTATATGCCAGTTTCGAGAACCAATACCTGTCAGAGCGAATCAACCATAAAAATGTCTAAAGGAGAAATCTTCCAAGTTCTGTAGAGATAAATAAGAACACTAGACAAGAAGTTAATACATCCCACATATAAACTTCAAATAAAATCTTGTGTTATAGAATACAAAACTTGAAAATGCATACCTTATATGTACAATATGGTACAGGGAACCACGCCGCCTTATGGCTTACACATAACAGTTCTTCAAAACAAGCCCCTTGTGAGGCTCAGGCAAAGGACTCCTTTGGTAGTCAAAACTCATGGCTTCAAAGAGTTCCTCTTGTGAAGGAAGAAAAATTCTGAGAAGTCATGAGAACTACAAGGATCAAAATAGGGAATTAAGGGGTCCATGTCCCTATAGGAAGAATCTCTCGGTCAACTGTTGGGACGAAGTCCCAAGAAGGAGAATAATAGGTCAAAGGATCCTTCACAAAATAAATTAAACATTGAGGATTCAATTCCACATAATTCACCCGTGGTAGGCTAGAGTTTGCTTGAACACTTGTAACAAGCTAGCACCTAAATCGATCTCAGGCTGAAAAGAGGCAATTCTAGGGTAACTACAAACCATGCTTAACCTAGTACCTAGCCCTACCAAGTCGGGAGAGAGTTCTCTGCTTGTCAATCTCAGTTAAGATGGTTGCAATTATGACTTGAGATGACTGAGTTGAATATATATTTTAGGCTAGGTATAGTAGCTCAAATGATTTTGGTTGATTTTGATGTTTGGTTGCTAGATCAAAGGGAGTAAGCAAGTTGGGTCTAGGAAATCAAATCAGGGATACAAACATGCTCTGTGGGGTGAGGTAGACGAAGAATTTATGTACTAGAAATTGTTTGATATAATGGATTTAGACTGGTGAGGGGTTGAGGAGGGAATGAGGAGCATGAATCCTCTTCAAACTATTGAAAACACAGAAAACCAAATGCATTCCCAAGACAAAGCATCATAAATTAGTGTATTTCATCTATTCAACTTGATTCATTTACTTTTATAAGAGAGAGAGAGAGATGTGGATACATATAAAACATCGGGGAAAACTCATTACAAGGAAGAAACAATACATAAACTCAATATCACAAGAATCCCACAAAAATAGTTGTAAAACCTGGTTTTATTCCTTGCCAAACTGTTGTAGAGTTATACAATAGAGTTCAGAGCTTCCACAACAGTCCAACCTTTGCAAATGACTAAAAAAAGACATCATATAGACCTCAAAACCATCTAAGCTATCCATCAGGGGTTGAATCCATGAGAAAAGGGGTGGTTCCAACCATATCTAAATTAGGAACACAAAAGTAGGTAGTAGAACAACTTGCCTCTAACACCAAGGAAACCAATTCATTCAGCACAAAACCACCTTTGACTTCATGTATCTACCCTATCAAGTGTTTTAAATCGATAATTACATCAAGTTACATCATTTACCATGCTAATTTCACCAAGAGAGAAAGAAAAAATCAACTGTAGAGAAAACTAAATGAAATTTGGCTTTCCTACCAAAAACTGTCAAAATTCATTTAATGCCCAGCGCCACGTCAGAGGTCATTTTGAAGTTCTTCCAAATCATCCAAATCAGGCCCAAGATGGATTGCTGGAAAGCACTGTTGTCTAGTTTCTAGAACAATTTGAATTTCCTGATTTGGAGGTCGTTTGCCCGTCCAAAAGTTGATTCTCCCAAGACTGCTTCCTGTGCATCAAAAAAGTGGTAGAGAGGGCACTTTTTGGGTGTTTTTTTCCCTTTTGGAGGCCAAGATCTCATCCAAAACTTCTAAAACATTTTGAGTTTCCATATTTTTCTATATTGATTCTAAAAATGCAAACCATTTTGTAAAATAAGGTCCCCATGAAAAGCGCAGTGCCAGTGGTATTGCGCACCTATTGCGTTTCCTTGTTTTTCTAATTTCAAAATTTCAAAATGACAAAAAATTCTCAAAATTGCACCAAATTTCTTACAGAGCACCCTCAAGCACTGCTAAGATAAGCTAAGAAGACATCAGAAAGAATTTCTAATATGTTCTTCTCCTTCTTCCATTTTTCACCTATGTTTGGGATGCTTGTAGCCTCCGAAATGATGGAAGGTGACGGAGTGAAAGTGACACCAACAAGTTGTACTTCTTTATTGTCCAACTGTGACAAAAATAGCCTTGATAATTCATGGTGATATTTGACCCTCTCCACCATTTCACAAATCCCATGACAAGGGACAAAGGGACAAGCAAGTAATTCTCTAAGGCTGATGGGTTTCCTCCCTGTTTATTTTTGCCCCCTTTTGAGGCTCCCTTGGCACATGTCTTTCCCTAGAAATGTCACTAAAAGTTTCCTCCTCCCTCTCGTAGTGTGTGTCTCTCTCCATGGGTTTTTGTGATGTGGTAGCTATTGTGAAATGAAGGATTGTAGTGGGAACAAGATGAGTATGAAGCAATTTTAAAAATGTAAGGTAAGTGAGGTGTATGGGGATGTGAGTGCTCGAGGGAGTGGAAGTTTTGGGGTTTTAGGGAATGAGGGAAATGAGGGAAATGAGTAGGGTTTAGAATGTGGGATAAGGGTTTGATAGGGAAGTACATGTGGTGAAAATGTAGGATTTGGGAATTAGGGTTTGGGAATAGTGTATAGGGCTAGGGTTTTATATGGAGGGTAGGGTTTTGGGAAATGAGCTCTAGTGAATTGAGGATAGGGGAGGGAACTTAGGAAAATAAGTAAAAAATGGAATACGAGAGCAACAGTAGGTGTTTTATAACCTGTGAGAGGTGATTTAGTGATTAACTAGGGTTTTGAGAAGAAATTCATAGATACTAGGGTTTGCTTTAGATGAGACCACACATCTCAATAAACTAAGCAACAACTTTTCTTTAGCAAGGTGGAGGACTATACTTACTTGGAATAAGAATTAAATAGCTTTGGAGGTGTTTTGATAGTAAGTTTGAGGTGTTTGAGCCTTCCCCAATAGGTGCATAGCGCTAGTCAACAGGTGTGCAACGCACTTTTAATGTGCAATGCTTGTGTAAATTAACACAGCAGAACAACAACATGTGTGCAACACACTTTTAATGCACAGCGCCATGCAATAGATGCATAGCGCCGGGAAGATGCTCCAGTTTTCCTCTATTTTCTTCCCTTGGCTCAAAATCGTGTTTTTCAGTTCCCCTTAGGTCTCCAATTCAACAATGAAACAATAAAACATATGAGTTGGCTTTTTATACCTTTTCCTCTTATGATTTTTCATAAACCAAAACCCACTTTTATGTTGTTTTGATAGATTTTTCGAAATACTCTGTTTTGTTAATATCTGACTTTTTGCCTTTTTGTAAGTGGACTGATACTAATAAAATTGAATTTTTACAGTGGCGGGAGTTGGCATTGTCACCAGGAGCAGCTTTTGGATACTTATTACATATAGGAACAATAAAATTACATAAATTACATGAAATGAAACAATTTAAGTACAAATGATCTATTTTACCTCAAAACAGAGTTTTGAGGTTAAAAAGCATTATTGAGTTTACAAAAAGGAAAATAATGGTTTTATGAACTTTTGTTTTATCCTCCTCATGTGCCTACTAGCAATTTTTATTCATTTTGAATGACCATGATGACAAACCATAAAATCTAATGAAACCCTAACACTAAACCCTAGGACTGGTAGAAAATGAAATTGCACTAATTATGAACAACTGAGAAGATGTTTGAATAAGTTAGCAGATGTATGACATGAGGGAAACTGAAACAAAACCTCTAGCATCAGATGATCCATGACCTAATGGAATGCAACTGATCGAATGGGACACCTAACATAAATGCAAAAGTGTAATTTTGATCATCGATGGTAGTGTGAAGACACTGACACTAATATTGGCTCCAATGGGGATGGTAGCTCCTTGCAGGTGCCAAGAACCACAAATCTTTGGGAGAGTAGACCAGTTCCTTATCCATTGTGTGTGGAGTCAAAAACTCAAACCTAAATGCATGATTGAATACTAAAAACTTGACGAAACAAACTGAATCTGAACTATCTTAAAAATTACTAAAAAAAAATGACCCAAGACTTAACTCAAACAAGTACTTACAAAGCTCCTTAATGGCAAGATATCATCAAGATTTTAGGGCTTTCAAATCATGATGACAACCACCTACCTACTCGATGAAAGATGTACAATCATGTGAAGTGGGCCTTCTAATGTAACCAATCCAGCAGATGGTTACATACTAAAATTCTGCTCTCACTTTCCTGAGCAAGTAGAATGATGTACATGTAGGAAACTCACAATAACAACTAAAACCAAGGCTTATGCTAACAAACTAGGCAAAATTCATCTTTTCTAATGCTTGCAAAAGAATGCTGAATGGATCTTGAAAATCCTGAAGCACTAGCCTGTCTTGAGATCCAATAGCAAAAATACAAGTGCTCCCTTCATTCTGATCTGAAAGAACAATTGGTTGTTGATTGATAGGAAGGCATAGAGTAGTATAAGATTCTGCTATCTGAGTGTTGGCTGTAAATTCCTTGACCATGAGAAATTTTGACTCGATTTCTCGCATACTGTCTCTCTCAGGCTCAATTTCATAGTCTAAGACTTTCTTAAACAGAAAAAATTCTTCAAGATTACCAAACATGATAGCCTTATCATTTTCATGAAGGAAAACAATATCTGTTTGTTGATCTATAAATCTAATTTCAAGATTGTCCTCACTTTCAAAAATGGAAGAAGCTTCACTCACACCTTCTTAATAATGTGAACAATGCAAACCTGCATTAGCTTGGGCTGTAACATGACCTTTCAGGAGTTCATCTATCTCATCTTCAGACAGAGGAGATAATACTTTTTGTTTTCCTTTACTAAAATAGTAATTTTCTTCTTTCCATCCTAAAGATTCACAAGGTTGTTGAATATCTTCATTAATTCTAAGCAAAGGAGTATATATATTTTCCTCAGATTGCTGATTTATTTCATGTGATTCATGTTCACTGTCAAAATGAAAAATTCCTTCATATTCAAGAAAAGAAGAAGCTACGGTATCTTGACTATGATCTTGTGTAATGAAGAGACTAGCTCTTCGAGACTGTTCTTGAAGGGAAAAATCAAAGAAGGCTGCAATGATTTCTTCATCATCATGATCTGAATCTAGATCTGGAATAGCCAACTTGACTTTATCACAATCTGAAATTGGAACTTGATTTTCTTGACTACTTTCTTCTACTATGATCAGATCTGAAATAAGACCTTGTCTTCCATCATTCTCAATTGTACTAACATCTTGAACCTGCTACAAATTTTCCTTAGCATCTTGACAAGTATCCTCCAAGATCTCTTTATGTTGCTGAAATGGATTTTCATACAATATTTCCATGATCTCATCATCCATGAAGTCATCATATTCATAAACTTTCTCAATATTCTCAATAAAACTATCAGCATGTCTACAATAGTTCTGAACTGATATTAAGGATGGATAAGACTCTTTATACCTTTCAAATAACACGATATGAAAAAATTTCAAACAGTAAATACTAGCAGGCGGCAAACTTTCATACCAAGATCAGGCTTCACCTTCCAGAGTGGCCATGAATATCTTCATCAATCAGTCTTTAGGAAAATCAACAAAATCAACCTTCAACTTGCGAATATGCATGTGAAATCTAACCGGATCTAAAGCAGCATCATTCCTATCATCATCTTTAAACATAAGCAAATTCCTTTCTACCTTAGGAATTTTATTTGGGAAAATTGGAATGTGATCTCGGCTCATGGGAGCACACCTTCGATCCAGTGAATCCATTTTCATAACAATGAATTCACCAAGAAATTCTTCAGGCTACTGGTTATTGAAGAGTAGAGTTTCCATAAAAATTCTGAACCTTGGGATTTTTTGACACTGGAGTCGCCAGGTGAATGATTTCAGCCTTCCAGTGTTTGATCGTTGTCCACCATCAACAATCATATCTAAACTTGATACATTTTGATGAGGAACATAAAGCTACATTCCCCAGTATGGTCACCACTATGTTAGTGCCTAGATTGACCTCACGCTGAAAGGAGGCAACTCTAGGGTAACTACAAACCACGCCTCACCTGGTAGCTAGCCCTACCATGTTAGGAGAGAGCTCTATCCTTGTCAATCTAAGTTATGATGGTTGCAATTATGACTTGAGATGACTGAGTTGAATATAGATTTTAGGCTAGGTATAGTAGCTCAAAGGATTTTGTTTGATTTTGATGTTTGGTTGCTAGATCAAATGGAGCAAACAAGTTGGGTCCAAGAAATCAAATCAGGGATATAGACATGTTATGTGGGTCGAGGTAGACAAAGGATTTATGTACTAGAAATTGTTTGAGATGGTGGATTTAGATTGCTGACGGGTTGAGGAGGGCACGAGGAGGATGAATCCTCTTCAAACTATTGAAAACATAGAAAACCAAATGCATTCCCAAGACAAAGCACTATAAATTAGTGTATTTCATCTATTCACCTTGATTCATTTATTTTTAGAAAAGAGAGAGAGATGTGGATACATATAAAACATTAGAGATAACTCATTACAAAGAAGAAATAATACATAAACTCGATATCAAAAGAATCCCACAAAAATAGTTGTAAAACCTAGTTTTATTCATTGCCAAACTGTTGTAGAGATATACAATAGAGTTCAGAGCTTCCACAATAGTCCAACCTTTGCAAATGACTGAAAAAATACATCATATAGACCTCAAAATCATCTAAGATATCCATCAGGGGTTAAATCCATGAGAAAAGGGGTGGCTTCAACCATATCTAAACTAGGAACACAAAATTAAGTAGTGGAACAACTTGCCTCTAAAACTAAGGAAATCAATTCATTCAACTCAAAACCACCTTTCACTTGATGTATTTACCCTATCAAGTGTTTAACATCCATAATTACATCAAGTTACATCATTTACCATGTTAATTTCACCAAGAGAGCAAGAAAAAGTCAACTGTAGAGAAAACTAGGTGAAATTTGGCTTTCCTAGCAAAACTGGCAAAATGCATTTAATGCGCAGTGCTAGAAATTTAATGCGTAGGGCCACTTCAGAGGTCATTTTTAAGGTATTCCACTAATCCAAATCAGGCCCAAGATGCTGATTCGGATCTTGAGGGGAGGCCCCCAAGATCTAAAAGATTGAAATGGATCTTGGGGTAGAGACAGCCAAGATCTGAAAACTTGAATTGCCAGAATAAAAATAAGAGAATGCCCAATAAACAAAACCACAAAGAATTTTTTTATTAAAACCCACTGATATAGATGTAAATAGGAACACAAAAAATTATAGAGATAACCATAAACACAAAGATGCAGCGGAAATAATACTTCATTTCATTAATGTAAAATACTGAAAAATGCCTACAAATAGGAATGGAAATGAACCAGCTAGGGCGATGGTAGCTTATCTCTGAGAAGAGATGTGGCGGTTACATGCCTCTAAATTGTAAAGGCTACATTGTGATGGACAATCTGTCCTTTCACAAAAAGTGACTTGTTACTTATAGTATTTTTCAGTTACAATACCACAGGTCAATTCCATGGGTGAATGAATACCATGGGTGGATTTTACAATACCACGGGCGAATGCCATTTACAATACCATGGGTAAATTCCATGGGTCAATGAATAATATGGGTGGATGAGTACCATGGGTTGATGCCATTTCCCATTCGGATAACCTCTGTGGCGCCTCCGCACTGCGCCTTCTGTGGCGTCTCCGCACTGTGCCTTCTGTGGCGCCTCCGCACTGCGCCTTCTATGGCGCCTCCGCACTTCCGTGGCAAGCTTCTTCCTAAAATCATGCAATACCATAGATAACCAAAACAAGGGCCTATTTCCATTCGGATCATTCCTCCCTCCTTAAGAAGCAATGGTCCCCATTGCGTAAAGTTCCCTCCTGCCAAGCCTTTGTTGAATATGAAGATCCGAGGATAGAGATACCCTGTAATGCTTGTGACCAACTGTGATTCTGACAGTGTGTGGCCTAGCAAATGGACTTCGATGAACTGTGGGTTTGTGGATGACCCATAACCATGAAGAACAAAGATCCGAGGATAGAGATACCCTGTAATGCTTGTGACCAACTGTAATACTAACAGTGTACGTCCTAGAAAATGGACTTCGATGAAATGTGGGTTTGTGGATGACCCACAACCGTGATGTTGGTTGTTGATGAAGTAGCAGGTGCCTACATAGCTTGGGGTGGAAGAGAACATCTCCAAATAACCCAAGCCGATTGCTGCTATGTTGAAACTGATGAATGTGAAGCAGGTGCCTACTAAAGTGTGGTGGGAGGGCACGTCTCCAATGGAAACCCACTCCGAATGCTGCTCCAGAATTAAAATGGACATAACTCGGCCAATATAACTCAGAATATTTATTATAGCCTGTTTTTAGAAGCAGAAGGACCATTTTTCATCTTCCCATGTGATGGAAATCTTTATCTGGGCAGTGTGAGATCTCAGATTTGTGCTGCAACAGTTCCGCCATCACAAAAATTCTGATAAAATAGTTGATTTTAAATCAGCGATATCTCCCACATCCGGACTCCGATTTGACCCATTTGTTTTTTGAAATTGGGTGATTTTTCGAGAGGAATCTAGATCTGGTATTTGATTTTTTAAATTTTGTACCAAATGTTTCAGATCTGATCTGCAAAGTCGCCGCCCAAAAAACAAATCCTGCAAAAAAAAAGAAAAATTCTTCCTGCTTGACCCAAGAAAGTGCTCTGTGGAGGTTGTAGCACATGCCTGAAGTTTGTTGAATATTGCTGCAAAATTTGAAACTGAAACATGCGTCAAACCCTCGTTCCCATGGAATCATAACCTGCTCTGATACCACTGATCCGGATCTTGAGAGGAGGCCCCCAAGATCTGAAAACTTGAAATTACCAGAAGAAAAATATGAGAATGCCCAATAAACAAAACCACAAGGAAACTTTTTATTAAAATAGTAATGGAAATAAACCAGCTAGGGCGATGGTAGCTTATCTCTGAGAAGAGATGTGTGGCTACATGCCTCTGAACTGTAAAGGCTACATTGTGGCAGAGAATCTGTCCTTTTACAAAATGTGACTTGTTACTTATAGTATTTTTCTAGTTACAATACCATGGGTCAATTCCATGGGTGAATGAATACCATGGGTGGATTTTACAATACCACGGGCGGATGCCATTTACAATACCATGGGTAAATTCCATGGGTCAATGAATAATATGGGTGGATGAGTACCATGGGTTGATGCCATTTCCCATTCGGATAACCTCTGTGGCGCCTCCGCACTACGTCTTCTGTGGCGCCTTTGTGGCGTCTCCGCACTGCGCCTTCTGTGGCACCTCCGCACTGCGACTTCTGTGGCGCCTCTGTGGCGTCTCCGCACTGTGCCTTCTGTGGCGCCTCCCCACTGCGCCTTCTGTGGCACCTCTGTGGTGTCTCCGCACTGCGCCTTCTGTGGCGCCTCCACACTGCGCCTTCTGTGGTGCCTCCGCACTGCGCCTTCTGTGGCGCCTCCGTACTTCCACAACTGCAGCGCTCGAGAGATCACCCTTCCCAGATTCGCTTTCAACTTCCCTTTCATAGATCAAACTTTTAAAACAATAACCCAATATTTCAGATCTTAAGATATTTGATTTGCAAGAATGAATTAGCCAAGTGATCTCATTTGCTTTATATAGGCAAGCTTCTTCCTAAAATCATGGATCAATACCATAGATAACCAATACAAGGGGCCATTTTCCATTCGGATCAGAAGGTGAAGCCCATGACCAACTGTGGGGCCCCCCCATATAAGGAGTATAATTATGTACCTGTTGGTGAGGAAAAGGGTTTTCCCCGACATAAGACTGTTGCAGGCCAACATGAATAGTAAATGGATGTTGCCCCCTGGGATAAGCACCACCAGAGCAAAAATGACCCCCAAAAGCATGGTTGTTGATAGGGTTGTACCCAATGATAGAAGAAGGACCACTATGTGCAGTAGGACTGACATAAGGGGGATAAGTCGTGTGAGAAATGATATTGGCAGGAGGGTTTCCCCTAGGTAAACTGTCCCCTCCAGTGAAAGTACTGGTAGGTGGTGCCCCTCCAAAGAGTGAACTGTACTAGCTTTGTGACATACTAGAAGCAACATTGACCCCAGGCTGACCAGGAACAACCAGTGATCCCTCCCACATATTACTAGAAATAACCATGCCTAACTAAGGAATAGTAATAGTTGGTTTGGCAAAGTTCAATGCAAAGATTCTTGAACCTACCGGCTGACTAGGCTAAGGCACTGTGGTCGACATATGAGATGGTGTGGACATAGAAACATTCGAGAAATTTGCTGGAGTTATAGAATAAACTAGTGGAATGTCCCAACAAGAAGTGAGAGGTGTGGATGGAGGAGTGGGTATAGCCACACTAAGAGATGGAAATGATGACATGGAAAATAACATTGTCGATGCAGAAGGTAAGGAAGTTTCATACTTTTCCATAGGGTAAATCACAGACAAAGGCACATAAGTGTAGGCTGGTGTAGAATCATCAGGTTTTAGTCACAATAACTTTGGTCCTAATGGATCAATCAAAGGTGGATTGGCAGGAGCACCAAAGTGATCTGCCAAAGTCTAGATAGAAATTAGGTCACTACTAGAAGGACCAGGTATAGACTCCAAGAAAATTTGTTTGTCTAAGTCTTGAGCACTGACAAGCACTCTCTGTGTAGGAGTAACAAGTCCACCTCGTTTAGGAGGAAAACCATTAAGATGTCATGACCGTCAATGAACAAATTCAGCTAGGGTGATAAATTATAATTTAAACACAATTATGTTAGTGCAAACGCCCTAAGGAAGATATCACGCAAAACAAAATACAAAGAAGTTGGCAATGGAACAGTTTTACTAGCGACCTACTTCCCAACCCTTTTAGTTGCGAACTAAGCACAATTTCCCTCACAAGATGTGGAACAACCTCCGAGAGGAATGCGAGAGTATGACTAATATATGTCCAAGGTACAAAGAAGACGAACCAGACCCTAAACCTATGTATGAGCCCTAAGACGATAGGCCACTATGGTCACCACCTACAATAACACGACTTGGGGAGATAGTCGCAAGATAAATCCACACGCAAGGGTAGGACACTTAACTCCAAAAAGGAGCTAAGAACAAAAACCCCTTGATATTTGTCTCCCAAGTGGTCTCCAAGTGATAATAACACAATTTGTATGCGTGAAAATTCCTCTATATCGCACCACCCAAAACTAAGAAAAATGGGTAATGTCACCTCGCCTAGCGCAAGTGTGACCTCGTGCTTGACCCTTTTGTGAGGAGGGCTTCCCATATCACACTACTACAAATGGATTTAACTCCCTACCACAATATGCTAAGTTTATTTTTTAGTCCTTGATCAATTAACTCACACTCCTATCTCCAAGACCCTAGCCTAAGCTAGTGTTGGTGTAGGACCAGTAAAAATAAAAGATGAATCTAGTTAATTTCATTATCGCATTGATTTAGTGGTTGTTGTTTACACAAGTGGGATTTGATGTGAAACTAAGATGGTGTGAATGACTCTTTTTTAGTCACCCTAATAAATCTATATGCAATTTACATTTTCACTTCAATGACTGCTAACGATAGGAGGGTAAGAGTTTTCGTAACACACCAATGCCTATTATGATGCACCTTTCACTAAATCTTCTTAAATGAAAATTATCCCAATATTTGTGAATTAATGACCCAGAACAAACCAAGAAGACCAACCAAAGAAACCAAAAGAAACCAAAGCAAAAATTCCCAAGCAAGAACACAAAGCACTCCAAAAGCATCACAATTAGGAAAACAAAGGACAATCAAAGAAACACACTCAAAGAAATCAAATCAAAAGAAAAAAGTGAAACAAGGAAGGAAATGTCAACAAGATAGGGTTGTAGGACAATGGCTCAACCAAGGCCAATGTTCTACAAATGTCAAAACTAGACCGTAGAGGCAAGAAGGCCTAAACAAGATCAAATGAGGGTGATACAAAACAATCAAAACACACTCAAGAGAACTTTTTTAGATGACAACTGCACAACCGGTCACAACACCACCAAATGTGACAAGAATGACCCAAAGAAGAAATAAATCTCTCAAAAAGGGATAAAAATTGTGGGAAAGAGCAACAAAATTCTGAACATAAGGTGCAGATCAGGACTCAACATGTTGAAAAAGTGTAACTAGTTTTGGTCTTCATCACGACATGTAATTATGATTTTATGTAAAGAGATGTAAATTAGAAAAATTAAATTATTATATTGACTTTCTTCATGGGTTTCATGAGAAATGAATTTTGTTTTTGAGTCAAGGCTCCCATTAAGAGTCTTTGGGGTTTGTTCATCTAGTCATAAAAGAGTCATTGTCATGTAAATGAAGTCATGTTACACTTGGAAAAAGGTCAATATTGTCTATGTAAAGTATCCTCCAAGAACTTGTCACTAAACCCCTTCAAGTCAACCTACAAACTATTCTAGACTGCTGAAAAGGTGTCTATATGAAGCCAACAATCTATCTACATCTTTGGTCAGTTTGTCCTTTGATTGGATCTTGATGCGTAGTTGGACCTTGGCATTTTGCATGGTGATCCAATCCTTTTTTAGGACTACTGCCAGTGCACCCATATACTTGATGGACCAGTTATGTATACTATCTAGAGTAGTGAAAACTTATTTTAGCATAGAATCCCTCTCTTTTGTATGGGTTTGTATGGCCAAGATTGGTGCTACCGTGTGATGTAGTTTTGACATTTCTTCATAAACCATCTCCATGGATTCACTAAGAATCTCGACCTCATCTTTGATTTTTGCCTGTAGTTTCGTTGTACTGGAATGTACTAAGTAGAGAGCTACACTTTCTTCCTCTAACCTTTTTCTATCTTGTTTTGCCTTAGTGGCCTTCGTCTTTGATGCGTAAAGCCTATTTTGGAGCTCTGCTATATGTTTTCTCACCCTAGTAACATTATGCTTAGTCGTGGTCACAAATGTACTTTTAGCAGACGCAACCATCATAGGATTAAGTGTGTCGTCAGGAAAATCTTCTTTAGCTGTGGTGACCGACAGGGGTTCTGCAGGGTTTCTTGAATAACATTTTCTCCTCTCTTGCCTGATATTGAGCCTAACTTGGTCAAATGTGAGCTTGGTGAGATACAATACCTATTCCTCTTCTTCTCCTTTGAGGGTGCCTAGCTCTTGCAAGGGAATATGTACTATGGTGAAGGGAGTATAGGGAGGAACATCTAATGGAGCTAGTTCGATTTGTTCTAAGTCTAGCTCAACTATTTTACTGGTTTCTCCCTGCTCTTTCTTTCTCCTTTCCTCTTCTTATTTCTTCCTCTGCTCTTCCTCTAAACGCTTCTTCTTTTTCTCAGTTTGCTCCTATTTCTTCTTGAGTTCCTCAATCTTCCTGAGATTTTATTCCTATTCTTTTAGCTCTCATTCCAACCTCTTCTTCTCTTCTTCTTCCCTAGCCCTCTGCCCTTCCTGCTCCTTTTCTTCCAGCCACTTCTCCCTTTCTTTCTCTTCTTGTTGTCTCTTCTTCTCGATTTTTTCCTAGTCACCTAAATCTTATGATTGTTTGAGCTCTTCCCCTATTTTCCTTTTGAGCTTCTGTTTCTTCTTTTCTAGGGTTGCATTCCTTTGTTCCAACGTCTCATTATCTTCCCCCTTTTCTAGGTCACTCGGGGCATCTTCTACCTCTTTCTCCTTCCCTAATTCCATATTCATGATATTGCCTGGAATGCGAGCATGAACAATTAAAATTAGCTCTCTTATAGTGAGCAGCTACAACCTTCTCGGGGTCATATGTATGATAGTTTAAGGTCACAAAGTGACTCCCCTTTAAGGCCTTGGCTTTTGCCTCTACTTCCTTGAGGTTTTCTACCACATATACCCTGATGATAACAGGGAAGGATGGCCATGGTTTCTTTTTTCCTTTGCTTAGTATTTTCAAGAAACCCTACATGATCTAGTAACATACTTCTTGCAAGAGCACATTATCTATGGTGAACCTGAGAAGAGAATGTGGGGCCTTATAGGAACCGAAAACTCTAATAAATTTGCTCTCCTAGATTGGGAACCAATGCACCACCTTGACAATGGTTTCCATAACCCTCTTCGACATACAAGGTGGTTCTTCCAAAAACAGTCACTAATATAGTGGAGCAATAAATGACTGAGAAATAACATCAATCATAACCTTATAGCCAGTGTCCCAAAATATCTTGTAATGATGGTGTACTGGGCTAGTTGTAGACATGTTCCAATTGTAGCTTCACTTGTCAATCTGGCACCTTGCACAAACTGCGTCTAGTAAGTATGAGGCCATATAGGACTCTGGTGGCTGGTCTGGCTCTAGTTTCTTTGCTGCAATTATATTTTTCCTCAAGGAAACCACGACAATGCTGACCCAGTTAAATAATGTTCCTTGGGTGGCAACAACGTACATGATGGGGAGCCATGTACCGTGGAACATGTTATCACCAAGAAATGCAGTTACATGTACATAAATGTTGTCCAAAAAATTTCATTGTCAAAAATAGGTGTCAAATAGTTGTTGTCCTATGTTCGTTACTTAGGGATCATGTTTTAGAAAGTTATTGATGTAAATCATTTTCAAATACCGTTAGTCATCCTCCATCATGATTGTATAAGGCCTGTCTTATCTTGCT
>APFE031245256.1:159412-169473 GCA_000404065.3 Pinus taeda
CAAAGGCATGTAGCCGCCACATCTCTTCTCAGAGATAAGCTACCATCGCCCTAGCTGGTTTATTTCCATTTATGTTTGCAAGCATATTTCAGTATTTTACATTAATGAAATGAAGTATTATTTCAGCAACATCTCTGTATTTATGATTATCTTTGTAATTTGTTGCGTTCCTATTTAAATCCGGATCAGTGGTATCAGAGCGGTCTGCTTTTTTTCTCTATTTTTCTTTGCATGTCCCCAATGAGGTCGGGATAGAAGGAGTTAGGGATTGAACTGGTCGAACCTCTGCAAGACTAGCCTCGCAAATCTTGACGACCTCCCATGGTGGATAAAAAGAAAGACGAGGGGGTAGGAAATCCTATCAAAATCTTGCTTAAAGAATCCCTCGAGCGGAAAAGGAACGCGATAATGGAAATCTTTGCCCAAATCCTTCAGCGACTACCCAGAGGCGACGCATCAACTTCCAACAGCTACTCTGGAAATGACACACTGTTTAAGGTACAAGTTAATTTTGAAATACCCATATTTGAGGTTCAGATAGATGCAGATGCCGTAGATAAATGGTTAAATCTGCTAGAAGGGTATTTTTCTGTTCATGAATTTTCGAGTCAGGAAAAGATTGTTTTCGCTCTTCTCAAAGCAGGCCCCCATGCCAAGGATTGGTGGGAAACCTACTGCGAGTAGAAGGATGAAAGTACATGCTCACTATTTTTACCCACACCCACTTGGAATTCATTTCGGGTTGCCGTCAAGGAGCAGTGCTACCCTGTCAAAAGCTATGAGGACAAATACATAAAGTGGACCACGTTGCGACAGGGAAGGGACCAAGATGTGCAAGAGTTCACAAACATTTTTCATACCCTTCATGCGACACAGTTGGGTATCAAGGATTCTGAGCTACATTTGGTACTCAAATACCATGGCTGCCTACACAGGTACATCTAGGAAGAGATGGAGTTCCTGAACATCTCCTCACTCGGCACGACATACCGATACGCTGTCAAAATCGAGCAGAAGTTGAAACAAAAGAAGCGAGACTTTGGATCTGCAAATTTGAAGACTAAAGGACAAAGCCAAGGCAGGGTGACCCAAGACAACCCGTCGAAACCACAAGAAAATAAAAAAACCACGAAGTCGAAGAAGGACACAAGAAAGTGGTGTGAGTTCCACAAGAGTCCCACTCATAACACAAGTGAGTGTCAGACCAAGCAGTGACTGGTGGCCAAGTTGAAGGCTTCCAAATCAGATGCATGTTCCGACCCTGAGTTAGAACCTGACAAGGGGAATGGAAAATGGAAGTAGATCATTGATGCGGAGCCCAATGCCATTGTTGCCACCACCAAGATCCAGAAGAATGAGCTCGAATATCCAAATGAGGGGGAGTATATTTTCCACTCACAGATGTGGGTGAAGGGTTCACCGCTACAATTCATTGTCGATAGTGGCAGCCAAAAGAACTTGATTTCAGCAGAGGTAGTGAAGCGGTTGGGCCTACCAACTACACCACACCCGCAACCGTACAGTATCGGGTGACTTAACCAAGGATGAGATCTCCGAGTTCACTAGCAGTGCCGCCTTACCTATAGCATCAAACCCTTCACAGATGAGGTATTGTGTGATGTTACACCTCTGGATGTTTGCGATGTATTATTAGGCCAACCATACTTGTGGAGGCGACATGCTATGTATGAGTCAAGGCCTCATGCTGTTATTATTTCTTTGGGTAATTCATTATACAGGATACTGGAGGTAGCCCCACCTACCATCACCTCTTTGATCGCTGCTAAGAAAGGCAGCAAGCTCATCTCATAGACTAGGAAATTTATTTTATGTCTGGTTCACTCCCAAAGTAAGGGGAAGATCGTTGCCACATCCATGAACCTCGCGAAGGGTTCCTCCACGCAGTTGCAGCAGCAGAGGGATACGGTCATGAAAGAACATAGGAACAACTTCTTCTCAGCCACAAGGACACCACACAAGTTTCAGGTCGGTGACAAAGTTTGGTTACATATGCAGAAAGAATGCCTTAAAAGAGCCCATCAGAAGCTCAGACCACTCTGACATGGTCCTTACAGAATTACCAAGGTTATGAGAAACAATGATTTGGAGCACAACATTCCTCCATTCCTTTTTCTACACCAAGTTTTCATTGTGTACCACCCTTGACCATGCTTCCCACCATTACTAGGCACATCAGAGATTGCAGAACAACTCACCAGGGACCAAGTTCAGCAGATGGAGGAACTCAACGCAATGGGGACCATTGCTTCCTAAGGGGGGAGGAATGATCCAGGTGGATGTTGGTGGCTACCCACCTATCCCATTTGGACCCCCACAACTGTCTCTTTTAGTTTTTTAGTTTCCTTAATTGTAGCACAATTTACTATTTTTAGCCGTTTTTTGGGTCCTAAACTTCCGGAGCCATTTTGAGGCCTTAAATGATGTTTTTTTCTTGGAAATCTACCGCCAAATATTTTTTTGTCTAAAATCATCTTTTTCGTCGTAGTCCTCGGAGAGATCTTTCCAATGGGCTATCATGCACGTCAAACAGATATAATATGACCAAGTCAGGACCCCGGGAAGTTGGTTGTCCAACTCACCCCAACGGGGCCCATAAACTCTTGGTGTTACATCTCCTCGAGTTAGGGTTTTGGTTGTTTAGGGTTTTATCTTATTTTTCAATAATAAAAAGGCCCTTGAGCCTCATTGTGAGGCAGTTCAGAGGCATGTAGCCACCACATCTCTTCTCAGAGATAAGCGACCATCGCCCTAGTTGGTTTATTTCCATTTCTGTTTGTAAGCATATTTCAGTATTTTACATTAATGAAATGAAGTATTATTTCCGCTGCATCTCTGTGTTTATGGTTATCTTTGTAATTTGTTGCATTCCTGTTTAAATCAGGATCAATTGCAGCCTTAGTTCGCATGACTTGCATTTTGGGTGATTCGAGGAGATTAATGCGGCTTTAAAGGGGTCTTTGGAACTCTCCAGGTGAAAATGGCTTGGCTTATAGGGACAGAGGGTTAGCTAAGGACCAGGAATGGGCATGCGAGAATCTTAGGGAGGTTCATAATACTTCACAAATGTTAAGTGAGGATTTACAAAGAAGCAAAAGGGGTTAGGTTATGGATAAAACCCCTGAGGTTGGGAAAATGCGGAGTCAGAGTTGGGGAAGATGACACCTAGAATAAAAAATTAATTGTTGGGGAAGAGGAAAGGTCACCCATTTGTAAAAGTCATGGGCGTTGCTAAGTCACAGAGCCTCCCTCCCTTTTGTGCAACCAAATAAGTGTTACATAATGAGCGGCTGAGGCCGATATATATAAATTTGGTCACACGTGTGGGGGTCGTATAGGTCACATGGCCTAGTTTGGGGCAGTGTGCGACCTTTGTGACCACAAGGGTCGCTAGGTCACATGGGTCACATAGGTCACATGACTGGGTGATGAGACCTTTGGGACATCTGCGACTCAACAACTTATTGGTCGCATAGTCGCATAGGTCATGAAGGTCGTTCATCTCGTTAGGTTATCCCATGCGACCTATGCAACTCCACTATTCGTCGAGGTTACATGAGTCACAAGAGAGGAATTAGTCACATCCTGGTGTTGTGAGTAGGCGACTTAGACTTGGTTAAGGACTTGGCTTGGCTCATGAGAGAGAGACTTAGGTTACTTTGTGACTCTTCTGGTTTTCCGGGCTTCCGAGAAAACTCTAAGGATGGGTGGAAGCTATTGAAAAGGTAAAGGGGCTTTAAAATTTTGAAGAGTTAGAAATTTTGGAGGGGTTGTTGCAACGGCTACAAGAATTGGCAATTCCCTGGCAGGGATCCAGGATATTGAGACGTCTCATGGCCTGGCTTAAGGAGGACCTCGAAGAGTGTCGCCCCATAGAGTTGCAGGTCTTGCTGAATATTCCAAGTCTCTCCTTAACATTGGCTAGTTGTCTCAATTTGCCAAAATTTTAACACACACAAAATGATATCAATTCCTGCTAGTTCTAGGGGGAGGGGGAGGTGAATTAATGATATCAGTTTTAAGGATTTTCGGTATAATAGTTACGGTATTCCAATGTTGCTCTGCTGGCAACGAGCCTGAACAGTACCATGGTGGAGTCACTACCTAGAAATCACAAATGTTTCTCCGTTGTGAGGGAGCCTGGACAGTACCCTAGTGGATTCGTTGCTTCACCTCTTTATGTAGGAAGCCTTTCTCAGTGCTTTCGCCCTTATTAGTTAATTGATGTGGTCATTGGCACTTATTCATCTATGCTTATTTTCACTTATTCATGTGGCTATGTAAGCCTGGGCAGATGAGGGATCCCAACGTATTTGACTTGCAAAGAGGTTGTTTTTTCCTTTCAAAGACCTTATTGTTTTTATAAAATATGTATATGCTCAAAACATTAACACTAGTGGCCCATTCCATTTGATTTCATTGTGTATCACAACTCGCATATCGACGTTTTTGTAATGTGGTCACTCTGCCTCAATTCCAAAGATAAAATACATAGCTTGGACCGTGGACTGTCGATTGCCGATATCATAGGACCTATGACTGCCAATATTGACTTTCATATAGTGTCACCTCTAATAATCACTGATCACTAATATCATATGCGGATGTGATTCAATTTTTTATAATGTTTTCGAGTGATTTTGTCTCCGTTGTGTTGCAACTTTCCAATATTGCATATTTGTGACATTTGTCATGTTAAAACTTCTGATATCAAATCCTCTGATACCTAATAAGCCTTCTTTTTGGCTCAGACAAGGATGAACTCAAGGTCTGCATGTCCTATCGACGTTGCTTTGTGCCTCCTAGTACAAATGCTAGTATTATGACATCTTATGAATTGTATCTGTATGAATCTCAATTGTAAATGCCTGTGTTGTAGTATAGTGATTAAAATTCAATAAGTCTATTCAATTTTTATTAATATATTAATGTTCTCACTTCTAATGTTATTTGAGTGACGAACAATATTACTTCGTGAGATAATATTTGTCTTTGGTATGTAAATTATTTTAGTTAGTTTTTATAGTATATCTCTCTAGAGTGATGAACATATTACATAATTGATGTCTAGAAATATATTTTACCATAATTTTAGTGTATGTCCCATTTTATGTATTATTTAATGAAGATTTCTCATAAGTTTAAACATATTGTTTTTGTGAATATCTATTTGAATTTATATGTTATGAACATGGTATATTCTTGTAAGTTTGGGAATTATTTAACATTTTGTTTACACAATTTATATTTTTTATTTCTATATTAGCTATAATACCATTTGTACTTGTTATAATGCTATTTTTTTAGTTATGTTAAAAACAAAAATATTAACTATAAGTTATAAATGTAAATTGTAATTATATTGGAAGCTTATTAGTAAAATTAACGACAAATGAGTTTGAAAAGTAAATAATAAATATTATGTTAACCTAAGGAAACCATCCTCCTTTTTTATGTTCACACTTACCATTTCTTTAAATGTATCCCAAATATTAATTTACAATTACTTTATCACATCCATGATGCTATGTGTTTACATATTATAATGCTTGAGATGATTATAACTTTGAATTCAATCGACTTATGATTTCTACATCGAATCTAATCATCCAACTTACATATGTTGAAAATGAAAAAAATTGATTGACTCATTTCTGTATTCAATCCAATTTTCCATGCACAAGTTCAGGCCTAGAAGCCAATTACAAATCCACGTGTTTTAAAGCTTCACAAGGATGAGGCACAAAGCATATTTGTTCACTTATGATAGGGTAACACAAGTTTAAGTAATGGTAGAGAAGCCACATGAGATTAAGCACATTAGGTTCGAGGGGTCAATGATACTGAACTTTTAATCTAGCAAACCAATGACCTCGAAGAAGAAGGGAGTTTTAAGTGTAGGTAATGTTAGGAAAGGAGTAACTCCACAAATTTAATTATTTTGCATTAAGGGAGAATATGAATATATACAAGGAGAGGAAGACTATTGGTTTTCATCTCCCAATGTTTCTTTGTCTTTCAACTTCCTTTTATTTTTACTTTTTACAATACTTACATGAGTTTACCTAATCCCAAAGATTAGGTGTCAACACTCCCACCCTTAATCTGAAGTGATGTTAGTGAGTCCAAGCATCATTCTGAATCTTTCAAACTTTTCCCTTCTAAGCGCTTTGGTGAATATGCCTGCAATCTTCTCATTTGTGGAACAATGGTGTAGGTGGATTGTTTTGGCCTCAACATGATGTTGAATCATATGGTATTTTGTATTTATGTGCTTCGTTTTGATCATGGAACTTTGGATTCTTGGCCAAATTCATTGTAAAAGTGTTATCAATCAAAAGAGGAGTTGAGTGCACTTGTTTCTCCTGCAAATCTTCCAGAATTTTCTCGAGCCACACAATTTCCTTCGTTGCTTTATTTGTTGCTACATATTTTGCTTCAATTGTGGAATTTTCCAGAACTGATTATTTGCATGACCTCTAGGAGACAACTCCTGATCCAAGACTCATAACATAACTTGAAGTAGATACTCTAGTTTCTTTGTCTCCATAGAAATATGAATCAAAGTATCCAATCAAGTTGAAGTCATCCACCTATGTATACATGATTCCAAAGTCTTGAGTTCCCTTCAAGTAATTAATAACCACTACAAGAAAAAATGACATTGGTGAGGGGCAAAAAATGTCACCATAAGCTCATTAGTGACAGTCAAAAGAGCATTCATCACCAAAAACTAAACTTTACCAAAGGTGGCATCACCAAAATTATAGGTGTTGTAGTGACATACAAAGTCCATCACCAATAATGATTTATAATGACAGATAAGGACCATCACCATTTCATATGAGCAATGGTGATGGACCATAGCCTCCGTCACCAAAAACTGAATGTCACCAAAGGTGGCATCACCAAAAGTATAGGTGTTGTAGTGACATTCAAAGTTTGTCACCAATAATGATTATAATGATGGATAGTGACCGTCATCATTGCATATGAGCAATGGTGACGGACCATTGCCTCGGTCACCAAAAATTGAACGTCACCAAAGGTGGCGCCGCCAAAAGTATAGGTGTTATGGTGACATTCAAGGTCCATCACAAATATTGATTATAATGATGGATAGTGACCGTCACCATTTCATATGAACAATAATGATTTATTGTGATGGATCTTTAATGGTCGTCACTATTGGTGCATATATATGGTGACGTTCATTGACCGTCACCAAAAGCCGCATTGCTAGAAGTATAGGTGGTGTGGTGACATTCAATGTCCATCATGAATAATGACTATAATGATGGAAAACAACCATCACCATTTAATATCAAAAACAACAATTTATGGTTACGGACCTTTGAGGGTCATCACTATTGATGCGCATATATGGTGGCGTTCGTTGACCGTCACTATTTCATATTTTTGGTGAGGATCGAAAAATGTCACAAAATATCATTAGTGATGGTCAAAAGAGCCTCCATCACCAAAAATTGATCGTCGCCATTCCATATGGATGTCAGGGCACGATGGAATCGAACCACCAACCTTCTGCTTGTAAAACATGTGCTCTTCCATTGAGCTAGCACCCTTTAAAGAATTATATTTTTTAAAATTAGACCTTGAAACTTCATAAATTGTAAATTCTACAACTTTCAATAAACTAAAGTTTCAGCAATATTTTTCTAAACAAGCAAAGAAACATCAAAGATGTAGGTCCCTACCTAATGGTTATTGAAGTTATAAAAATTGGGTGGAGGGAAAAATAGTTATGTATAATAGAATCAATATGTTCAATTGAATACTCAATTAGAAGTGAAACTCTAAAGACATTTATAACCTATAAATGATCTATAACTATCAAATGCACCAAATATTGCAAAGGAAATGTCATACGTGGATATCATATGGAAGAAGAGGATGCATGGACTAGGAACCCTTGTACATATTGGCATGCCTTAACACTTGGCACATCTTAGATTGTTTGACATGTCTTCATACTATCTGGCACATATTAACTGCCCTATCATTCCCTAACACACCTTGGCAGTCATGACCTCACAACTAGCATTGCATTTTTCCATGACTTGGTAACCTTACATTCACTAGAACACCTTGGCACTCCCTAGCTGTCATGCCCTTTGTTATCCTCCGTAATGTCCCATCTTCATGAAGAGATCGATGGAGGTAACCATAGACCAACCTTTTAGTTTGGTAGCTAGCCCTACCAAACCAGAGAGGGCTTTCTCTATGAAATCATAGCCAAGATATGACTGGAATGTAAAGGATTTTAGGCTAGATAGCTAGGGTTAGGTGGGTTTTTGGAAAATTTAGGGACTCGGAACTCTATCCACCAGTATCTTGTCTGGCAGTGACTTTGTCAAGGAGGCAAGGACTTGGAACTCTATCTAGGATAAAGCACCTAACATGCATGACAAATTCTCCCTAGAATAGAGTACCTCCTACCTAGAAGAGTGTCCCCTGCTCAAAATATAGAACCCTTCTCTATTGTGTACTTCTCTTAAAGATAAATCTGTGCATAAAATAGTACTAAGAAAAACATCTAAATTAAGAAAAGTGAGCATCTAAGTCAAACTATAAAAGTATAATAAATATGGCTCTATATAAGTTTGGGAAGCACTAGATAAGCATGCTTTCATACAACAACAATAAGATGCTTAAAATCGATGCGATTCTTTCATTGTTGCTATACCCTCACAGCAAAATTGGAATCTATAGCATGTACCCCAAGGATGTATGCATTTGCTAAAGGTGTAGATTGAAAGGGTATGCTGAGATGAAGTACTATTGACGAAGAAACACCTTCAAAACAATAGATAAAGTCTATTGTGAATTCAACCCATTTTCACCTAGACCAAGGCTGCTACTAGGTACACTTCTCTGGAGAATGGAAACTACAATGTATTGTAGTGCTGCTGAAGGAAAAACACCTTTAGTGAAACACATATAAAACTCTAACAGATATTATCACTGTAGCCTCGGTTGTCGATGATATCATCAATATAGGTAACAACTTCGATAATTGAAAAACCAAAAGGTGAGATGCACAGATAATTTGAAATGGCAGATTTGGGCATACTTTATTATTGTTTAGGAGTGTTAGTACAGAAAATTCAAGGTAACTTGTTGCATATTTATGTCACAGGCCAAGGATGGGAAGAAATACATAAAATATTAAATAGCATGGTATAAGTCGATTGCAAGTTATTTTTAGAAAGGAATGGAATTCTCCTTGTGCGGGCTCTAATCTAGTGGGTATAACTTTGAATAAGAAAATGATAGTTATGGGGTTGAAATTGTCTCATAATTCATGAAAAGCCCCAAATTTGTTCACTAGAAAGAATTAGAGCGAGTTGTCAAGTTTATGGAAGGGAACACCCTATTCGCAGGAAGATAAATTGAAATTAGTTGGGCATATTATTTCTCGTCTTCTTGTATGTGTGTGATTTGAAAAGATAACCACATCCAAAGACTCAATAACAACTCTGGTAAAGTTTATAGATGTGAAGCACTTCTAAGAAAACCCATCGATTAATGACAATTGAGTGAGGAATATGTCAAAGGATTCAATCTTGCACTCAGTCATAAAAAGGAAGTTGGGGTATCCAGCATCTTGCCAACAAACCAACTCCAACCATAATGTGAAAGGAAGGTTAAGTGCAAAACCTCTCTCGCACTTTGTAGTATTGTTCCCTCTTGAATTCCAATAGGTATCTCGCTGCTTAGATCCACAAAGCTTGTGCTAGGTAAACTCTGCATGATACAATTATGACATGCAAGCTTGACACACACTCTAGTTTCCCTCTAAAAGAGGGTAAGTCAAAATATTATGACAATCTTAACTGTAATTTGATCATACAATATTGAGGTATTGCATGGAATAAACAATATAAAATTAATGCACTAATGAAGAACTCAAAATAAATGAATTTCTTATTGCTACAATAGCACCTCTTGGGATTCTCGGATAAAGCACCTAACCTGCATGGAAAAAGCTTCCTAGAATAGAGTACCTCCTACCTAGAAGT